>JAWQUT010000122.1:143003-153975 GCA_033807755.1 Ellobium chinense
GGTCTTCCCCTATCACCACCTGTTATTCGTCACCACCATAATCACTCACTAACATCATGTCCCTCTTTTTTTCTTTCGTGCTCTTTTTTTTTTTAAATTATTTTCAAACTGCTTATCCAGTATTTTACCCTCTGGTGTAGTCCCTTCTCATGTTTTATCCACAGCCAACTCTGCGTAAGGGCAACTCCTGAGTAGCACGAGGAAAGGTGCGATTATTCAATGACTTCTATATAAGAATTAAGCATTTGATAATGTGGATAATGTTCCGCTTAAAGCGGAATTGTTATCATCCGGATTGCGAGAAAGTGGAGTCGACTATAATTGATATAATACCTTTGTATGCGTCCCTTGACTAATTTGTGTGAAAACAAAAGATTACTTTTGAAGACTCGAAGCGTCTGCCTGGGACCTAATCGTTTATTTGCATTGGCCTTTCTGCCCGCACGTCTGACGTTAATTGTGCAGTGTTTAGTTTATTGTTACCTGATTTTCATAATTTTGCTTGAACTGTTTGTTTGCTTTGGCCTACATTGTCAGATGAAAGGTGGCAGATCACATAACAACTTTAAATACGTCTAAAGTGTCTTTTGACATTCATTTGCCTGTTTTAACGACTTGGGTTAAAATTTGAATATAGTCTATAGCCTGGATCTTTTGTAGGCATCATATTTAACGACGTTAATTTCTTTCTTGCCAGTTTGCACTTTTCATGAATCGCGTTGCCATGACCTTTTTATTATCGCTCTGCTAAGCAAAATGGCGTATCGGATGTCCAGAATCATCATCTTTTCATTTAGTCGACATTGATTGACAGAAATACCGGAGCTTAAATGGAAAGGAAAATGTTTCGTACCGAGAGTTTATTTTTTTTTTTGGTCATTGAAAATGAGGTAGTAATTGTATTCAGAAATGCCTCGCTCTCATACAAGTAAAAATACTACTGTGAAAAGCAATCATTTTTCTTCCTATTCTCAGTGATTTTAACGTGACCTACCAAAAAGCTTGAAAATCAGTCTTTTGCACTGTTAAGGTTTTCTATCTCTAGATCTCTGGGATTACATTCCTGGCGTTGTCACCTCTCTATCACGTGGACAACAAGTGAAATACTTTGTGGACGGCAGCAGTAATCGGTTTTCAGTGGCATTTAACGGAGGTTTTTCTTCCAAGTCCCCGGGATCGTAATGCTTCCGACGGCTTTAGCTTTTGTAATAGGTTTTGTTTTGATAGAGCGTCGTTTTTCAGGCGAGACATACCAAACTTTATTTCTCTCTTTAAAAAAAATGTGGCACTGTAAATATAAAGTTTGTGAATTATTTTAGATGATAATGTGAAATGAAGTTACCAGGTATTAGCAGGAAAATACTGGTAAAGCTGTACTGTCTGTTCGCTAAAAGGATATGAATCTCTTTTCCTGTCTCTTGTCTTTCCTTTGATTAAGCTCAGAATCCTGTCAAATATGATGCAGGCCAACCTGACCTTATAGCTGTGTATCTTATACTGCTGCATGTAGATGAACTTGGATTATCAAGAACAGTTGTCAGAGAGCTGTCTCAGGTTTTTTCTGCGCTTTCCTGAAATACAGGGCTGCATTAAGCACACGACATGGGTGCGATGCCTTCCTCTAGTTACATTTTCCAGTGTTAAGTCTTTTTTTTGTTTTTTGGGGTTTTTTTTGTTGTTGTTGTTTTGTTTTTAGCATCTCTATTCACACACACACACACACACACACACACACACACACACACACACACACACACACACGCACGCACACACACACGCGCGCGCGCACGATCGCACACATACATACATACACACACATTGTAAGCGTGCGGAAATTTGGGGGTGAGTCAGCTTATCGACTTCACTTACGAAATTTGCCGGACTTTCGGGATTCGATCCCTATCCTCTAGTAATCAGCATAGGCCCATAGGAGAGCCCTTAAAATGCATAAATCTAAATTTTGAACTTACAGCATACTTTGGCCATGTGGCACTGGCATCGCGTACAGTGAGTTCCTTTATGTGCGATATTTTAGGACACGTCCGCTATAGCTTGGTTTTAGCTCAGAGGCAGGATTGAGAAAGAGAAAGCATGATTGAAATAAAGAAAGCAAAAGTTATTAGAGTTCCTAGACTATGATAATGTCTATGGACGGTCCCATCGCGTACATCTGAGTTCCTTCATGTGCGGTACTTTAAGACATTTCCGGTAGAGCTTGGTTTTGGCAAAGAGAACACATGATTGAAAAAGAGAAATATATGTTAGAGTTTCTAGACAATGATAATGTCTATGGACGGTCCCAAATTTGCGGCTTTAGGATAACCCTGTGCTTTATCCTTCCCGTAACCCTAAATCAAGTTTGAGGTGGGATTGTATATTGGTAGGATATATTGCCTAGAAATATGCCGGAACCCGGGGGTTAACAAAAGAGTATAATAATTCGATGCCGTGTGTGAAAAGCAGCCCGACATGTCAGTGGCTCTTGGGGTTCTTTTTCACTCTGTTATGGAGACAAATTTCCCTGGAAATCGCCTGATATCCATTCTTTATGCCGCCTGGAATCATCTGGAAATTCGATATCATATAAATATCGGCGCAGTGTTTTTGGCCAATATGGCTGAGATTGCCACAAGATTTGATCCCGATGGAAAAAATATTGAAACCTCACTCCTGGAATTCACTCGAAAACTTAATTCCAAATTGAGGCATTACTATCGTACATGTCACAGCTGCTACGACCGCCTTTGCGTTCATGACAGGAGAGATCTTAATAGCGGAATATTCAGTCAGTGGGTCTATAATTATTATATAATTATCAGTCAGTATGATCCCAATTCGTACTCTGCATGCGCTGTTTATCTTAACGTTACATTACTTTTGCATTTTAATCTTCTTTTTCATTATTATTATTATTATTATTGTTTTACATTCACGTATATGAGTGTCAAGTTCATCATGCTATGGGTTTATTTTATTGTTTCGTTCTAAATGTTATTGCCGTATTTTGGCCTTGAGCTTAAAAAAAAAAAAAATCTTGAATCCTGAGCATCCTCTGGAGCGGATAGTGGAAATGTGCGGACAACGGGAATGAGTGGTTAAGTCAAGATGGACTTACTGAATCAGGTCAGCTATGAGGAGTGTAGTCGGCTGGGGTTGGGCATGAGATTGATAGAGAGCATATTTCAGGGTCAAGATTCACAGACGAGAAGGCCGCATGTGGCACATTTATTTTTCTCTCCAAATAAAAAAAAAGTCCACACAAAAAGATTTTGTTTAAAAAAAAGCCTCATACTCTTAAATACGATACAGAAAAATAAAAATCGAAGCAGTAGCCAGAAAGGAGGGAGCCGTTCGTCGTTTTAACTTTTAGAGAGCGGTTGGAGAAAGGAGGAATTGAGACAGCCCTGAGGTTCGTCCTTAATTTCCATTATGTTTCCTCTGCATTTGGTAAACACAATTCATCATCAGTTATGAACTGCTAAACACATTAAGCGATGGGATATAATTGAATTCCTGTTTACATTTTGTTCGATCCGGCCGCTCTCTATTTGAGGAAAAAATATTTCCCTAAATGCCACACTAATACTGTAAAACAGAAAAATATAGAGAAACCACATTAAATATTAGATACACACTCTTTACTGGGACTTTATGGTGGTTATGCGTTGCTATTATTTTATTGTGTTTATGTTAAATGCGGCCACTGAGTTCGCACCTGGGCTAATGGGACAGTGTTACAGTTTGGATCATTGCAAATGTTCACCCGTCATGGAGAGAAAATATTGCTTTTTAACAGAAGTTGCTATTATCAGGTGACTTTTATACAGAAATGTGTCGTCTGAAATTCGATGCGGTTAGGTAAAGTCCTTGATTTCCATTTCCCACTCTCTAAACTAAGATGCAAGTTTTTTTTAGGTTGTTTTGGCCTGGGTCATTCCAATCAGACATCGGAAAAAGGTAGCAGTAAAGATAAAGCCACAAAAACAAGGTTAAGAAATTTTACCACCTATTTCGTCTGTTTCTTGTGAGCTGCGCGTTTGCGAAAGGATTGTTTTTAAAGTTTCAGTTTCAAGCCAATCAAAGTAATTTGAGAATCCGGCAGCTTTTTATAGGCCAAGGCCGTAACGATTTATTTTTTTTTAAATGAGAACAGAAGTGGAGCTAATTAGCGTCTAAAATCAGATGCACGCTCGTTACTGTTTGACGTTTGATTTCCGGTGGTCGGGATCTTTTTCTCATTTTATGCGCTTTTCAGTGGGGGCAGCACTTTTCAGTAGGGGAATGTGAGCTCGCCTGGATATACTACGATGAGATACGATTTTTTTTCCTTGGGGTTGGGGGGGGGGGATTACTGTTTCTGGAGCGATGAGAGGAGGAGGGGATATGGGAAGGTAATTTTGATTTGTGCCAGCTTGGAGGATGCGTGGGTGAGTTGGTCATGAGAGAATGTGAACCTGGGTCATTTTTTTGTTGTTGTTTTCACCAGCTCATATTAATCATGTTTGTGCAGTTTGTGTGTATTTATGTGCATGACCACATCGCACCACATTCGTGCATGACTACATCGCACCACATTCGTGCATGGGGCAACTAGTTCACCGTTGCAAATCAGCCGTCAAGACAAACAGTCCCTTAATTAATATTTGCCATGGCCTCAAGAGTGAGGCTTGGAAGCGTGAAGGAATGAATTATGCATATAGTTGTTGGTAAACAGGCGATGTGTTTGGAAAACAGAGCTGCGAATTCAATAAAAAGTTGGCAGCGCTGGCCTATTAAATTTTAGCCATGCAAAAACCTCGTCAGGGAAGCTCTAACCAACGTGAAATGCTGTAGGCTGTCTTCGGCTTTTCGGAGAGGTTACTTTCCTGGAATGCGGGAGGAAGCAAACCACTCTTCAAGGCTGCGTTACAAAAACAGGTGTATATTGATGCTCACTCTTAAGGTGTTAAAGGAGGCAAAGTGAAGGATCACCGTTTCCGATTTCATTGATAGCCAGGACATGTGCATTTAATTAGGGCACGCCGTGCCGTAGCAATATTCCAAGGAAGAGGGAGGGATATTCTGCTGGGTGAATTGTTGCAGCTCAGGGAACCTCTTTACCCTTTTTTTTTGTTCCTAACATTTCTGGGTCCTCTGACACTCAAGAACAGCAGGTCCGGGCATCTTAATCAGCGCGCGGACCTGATTGCGCTTTACAAGGCCTGATTGTTTTGTCGGTCCCATCTTCTCTATTCCTTCCCCTTCCTTGTCTTCTTTATACGTGAACATTTTCCGTCACATACTGACACTTTCAGACTTGTGAAATGGAGTAAACAACTATTGAATTTTAAAATAAAACAGCCCTAGCCTTCAAGTGCATGTGATGTAGAGTACCTGAGATCAGCTCACGAGACTGGACAACAAAATGCACGGTGAAGTGTTTGAGGAATCGTTGATAAGTCATGCGCAAGGATGTCTGTCATATAAGTGATAAAGGAATTGGGTGCCCCCCCCCCCCCCCCCCCCNAAATTCAGACATGCTCTTTATGTGAACAGTCCTCCGCCTTCTGTTCCTGTAGAAGACTTCTCGGCCACCAGTGGATTTTCGGAACCACAAACCTATCCGGTATCGGGATTCATGATCGTCGTCGAAAACAACGGATAGTAGACTTCGTGAGCTTACATGACAAATCCTGCGCTCACCCAGTTTAATATGACTTTGAGCTCGTCAGATGACACAAACACACACATAGCTCACCACTTGTCGCGGAAACAGGAGATCCGTTTTATAAGCTAGCTGAATAGAGACAGGGTTGATATTCATGTCCCACTCCGGAAAGTTGTTAGCTATTGAAATACAATGTCACGGCCGCTCGTGAGATTTTTTCCGAAATCCAGCTAGACTGTCCCAACTAAATTGACTTCCTCATTTAAACTTCATCGTTTTGTATTGGTCGTGTTGATTCAGGTCTTACCCCAGACTTAACTCACGGTGTGGTATGATGCTTTCTTTCACTCGTGTACATAATATTGGTGGTGCTGTCAGGATCACTTGACTCAGTGCACTGGAGACACCCAACTGGTTGCGCTGTTATTCGTCTGCACATGGCTGGTGCGCTGACATTCTGACTTCGAGCTCCTACCGTAAAACGTAGAGGATATCATGTGCGTGCAGTGCAACTGTTTGGCAGTGCCTTTCCTCCACATTTAAAGAAAAGCTGACGTATATATTTGATAAAAATAATAGATCTACATAAGAAGGGGATTTTGATCCACTTGTCAGAACGTTTTTACTTGAATCGCCCTTTAAATCTGGCGTGATAGCACTTTCTCTCTCTCTCTCTCTCTCTCTCTCTCTCTCACACACACACACACACCCCACACACACACACACACACACACACACACACACACACACACACACACACACACAAACACACACACACACACACACAGAGTTACACAAGAGATTCTTTTATACACACACACACTTACACGAGAGATTCTCTTACACACACACACACACACAAACACACACACACACACACATACACGCAGTGCGTGCGCACACACACACACACACACACACGCAGCGCGCGCACACACACACGCAGCGCGCACACATAGAGCAAGCACACACACACACACACACACACACACACACACACACACACACAAAACTTACATTTGTCCCGTCCCCACAAACCCCTCAAACGGCCTGGTTTCGTCCCTCATGTGTTTGATTTATAATTCATGGCAATTTGACCCAGGATGCGGACGTAACGAAATTTAAAATCGTCATGGTCATGGGACATATTGAGGTTGTCGTGTGATGGCATATGGCATAAACAGACTGAAAAAAAAAAGGATGAAGGATGTTTACATGTTTAGTTACGCTAGACTGTGGTTTTGAAAGAAATGTTGTTTTGTTATTTTTTGTATTTTAAGTATGTTTAGGAATTTTGGAGTGTGAACATATGGTGGACTGCTAGAAATAGATGTTGAACTCACTGCATTTTGTGCAAGTTCAGTTTATTAAATCATACGTTTTTAAAAAAAAAAAAAGGGGGGGGGGNGGGGGGGGGGGATGAAATGGCTACTTTGAAATATATAATATAAATTGAGTAACTTAGTGTTTACCATTAGCGGCGATGTAGATAGCAGTGTGCTCGATTTCGCCGTAATTCAGCCCTTTCCCTGACCCCTTTTCTTTGTTAAACAGTGACAATAAATGTTCACTCGTTTACGGCGAAATCAAGTTCGTTCTGAGATAGCTGCGTCCGTATGAACTATAGGAGCGATGAAGATAGCTGCTTGCGTATGAACTATAGGAGCGATGGAGATGGCTGCTTCCGTATGAACTATAGGAGAAGCAGTGGTACCGGAACCGTCGGAACCATATTTGGTGTTGTTTTGGTCACTTGAGAATAGCACTTATTCTACAAAAGTTGTTAATCTTAAGAGTAAATGAACGCCTTTCACACAAGAGCGGTGCGAGCATGAGACCATCGCCGGTAAATTTGAGCAGAGATTGTTAAGTTTGAAAGGAGGTTGATAATTGGGAGTATTACAGCATTATACAATTCATTTTCACCGGCGCTTTCCGTGACAAGCATTTTATATCCCCTGAATTCTACAAATACACGATGCACTTTTAGCATGTAGGTCAAGGCCGAGTGTGGGTTCTTGTTTTGTTTTGTAAAATGTGAGGTCGGTCTTTGTGTGCACGGTTGCATTCTACCAATAATGCATCTTACCATTTCTTGCTTTATTTTTATCCTGTTTACTGCCTTAGGGTAGGGGAAGGGTGGGGAGGAAGGGCGTGGAATGTACAGCATCATTCGGTATCCAATGTTTTGTGTTGCAGGAGGGATAAGGATCTAGTCCATATAGACAGCCCTTTATTTACATGTATATGTGAGGTCGATAGTAGGAGAAACATCTGTGTAGAGAGGGATTCGGTAGAGCAAGGATGGGAAACGTCTTTGAAGTATTTAAAGAGAAAAGTTTGGGACACGATGGTTTTACAAGCGAAGAGATGGGATTAGGAAGAGGTAGAGGTCCACAAATTGCATTTTTGTGTGTGTATTGGGAGAGGGGAGCGTGAGATAGGAGGTGTATGCGGAGGGAGGGGTAGACATTTTAGGCGTATGGGGAGAGTGACATCTTGGGCGTTAAGGAAAGGAGGGTGTGTGGGTTGATCTTATAGAGTAAAGACAGTCCGCTCGCTGGCTTGGAGAGGAGCGTGTCCAGGGATATTTTTCATTCATTACTTTTCATATTTTGTTTACTGGGCGGCCATTTCTTGGTACAGTACTCAGCATAGGTTTAGTCTCACTTCGAAAAAGTGGCCATATTTTTGATTCTACAAAATGGAGACAAGTGTTAAGTGTAATGAATAATTTGCCCACTGCAGTATTTTCCGGTCGTTGTTTTGCAGATTTTTTTTTTTTTTGCAAGACACACTGATTAGGTCTAGATTCGGAATTTTTTTAGTGAGCGTGTTATTTCCTCGAAAGATATGTCGAAGTTTTGATGTAGAAAATAGATCTATAATAAAGGGTTTTTCATGACAGGTAGCTTATTTACGGAACGGATGTACTAAAACGCAGACAGAAGCAGGACCGAGATATTAAAACGCAGACAGAAAGAGGAAGAGCGTGAGAGAAAGAGAGAAGAAGAAGCTTGAGGATGGGAACTGGAAAAGAAGCCGCGGAGGAGGAGGCAAAAAGACAAAAAGGATGGGGGAGGAGTCATAGAAGATACAGCAAGGCCAGCGGCGAATCAGTTATCCATACATGTCTTGCATCCTTTCAGAATGAAGCTTTATATCGCTAAATTAGGATCAAGAACAGAGTCGTGGTATTTTGAAGGATAAGGGCCTTGCCGTGTCAGATTGTTCCTTTGTTGCCAGAGTGAAACCATTTATATAATTATCTGGACAAAAACAATGCTTTTGTGGACAAATGGTCAATAATCGCAGGTGAATCTGAGTATTTGTGAGGCGTATAAGATGAATTATATGCTATAAAATTGTTTTTCAGTCACGATTTTCTCAGAACTACGCTTTTTCATTGCATTGAGTTACTCCCTTCAACTTCAAACAACTCTGTTGCTGGCCACGATACTGGTAGGCCAAAACTGTTTTCACCAATAATAAAAGTACACAATTCAAAGGTTTAATGTTATACCGATAACTTGATTTAACGTAAAAGCGACTGAAGTCACATTTTGACTGGCTGCAAGACGTTTGTTGTCGTGAGTCGTCACGTTGCAAAACCAAAAGAGCAAGAATTCGTCGATGGCGGGCTGTTGAGGCTGTATTCTGCCACTGAAGACATAAAAATGTCTTGTCTATTTCCAGAAACTAATTAGGATTGATCGGGTTTCCTGAGAAACTGAGACTTCATTCGATAGAGAAATGTAAGAGTTTGAAGTAGATCTACACGTGTGCGCTTGTTTGTGTATGTGTTTGCTTGCCTAGTTTGTGTGCGTGCGCGCGCGCGTGTGTGTATGTGTGCGCCCGTGTGTGTGTATGTGTGTCTGTGTGTGGATTGGATGAAACGTGGTAAAGAAGATTGTTTATAGGTAGTGGGCCAGATCGCATGTTTAGTGACAAATCGATATTTTTTCCATGGTATCGAACTCGGATGTTAAGCTCGGTCGAGTGACATTTGGATAAAGCACTCATATTTAGTCATATTAAGTGGAAGACGCCATGATAAGCTTTCTTACGCCCTGACGAGACAGAAATGAAGCATGAATGATGACAACTCTATAGACTTATCGCGGGTGTTTTAGGGTTTTAGGGTCGCGACCAAGGTCTCAGATCTACCATCAAGAAGTCTTATGAGAATTGTGGAAGCCGACAACTCAGAGATCAGTGATAGACAGCGTTGGATTATAACGACCTTCTAAAGGTCCGGTATCCAACATGTCAGAGGGCAGTATAGCAATTCAGAAGACATCTTCTGTTACTTGTTAGTACTGTCTGCACTATTCATATAATCCTCAGTCCCATGATTATAAAGCGATCATAATACAGGACATTAAAAAAAAAAATCATAATTACTATCATTATTACAAATATCATATTTTTTTTTTCCATACTGTATAGAAGAGAAAACTGGGCACACACAGAATTGGCTACGATTTATATTCACTGTGAGATGTGAGCCAAAAAAAAAAAATCAGAATTGTGGGAGTAGTTAACTGAACTATTCAAATTTGCAGTCGTCGTGTCAGTTGAAGTGTAAAAACGTGAAAAAAAGTTAAATTATTAAGCGATAAGATTCAGCCGATAAGAGAAGATGTTTAAAAAGTATATTATGAAATAAATATCCGGGATCTCCCAGAATCTTTAATTAACGGAATTTACGTTATATTTGAGTAGAATATCGATTATAACAATTCCTCACAAATAATACGAATGTCTGGCATCGACACTCAACCAGCACAAGTATGTTTTGAGAGAGAATGAATGAGTTTATGTGAACAAGGACGTATCTGCAGGTTCGTCTGTAATCCTCCTTCTACACCCACCTTTTTTTCCTGGCTTTAGTCTATATTTCTCAGCTCTATACGGCATCGTAAAGCATCATCTCCCCCTCCTCTTTTATTGGCAACGACCTTAGTCACGGGAGGGGGAGAGGTGAGGGTGAGGAGGAGGGCTTTGAGGGGGATGGATGGATGTATGTTTATGGACCTGCTGTGTAACAAGCTTTTTGTGTGGGAAGGGAAAAAGTGCCCGAGAGTAAATGGAAGAACAGCTAACTGCCATTGTTGATGTTGAAATAATATTGATTTTTTTTTCTTTCCATGTTTATGTCTGTATATATCAGGGTGAAGGGAGAGGGGTACGAATCGAATCATGCGTGGGTTTGTTTATTGTTATTACATTATTATTTTAATAACTGTGTTATGGCAGTGCCAAGCCAGGCCTGCAGTAAACATGGATGGAAAGTGGTGATTGTAAATGGGCTTTGGGGGGGGG
>JAWQUT010000122.1:153982-184990 GCA_033807755.1 Ellobium chinense
GGGGGGGGAGAATTAATAGCTAAGACAACAAGGTCTAATGTCGCCAGTGGGCTTTACCTGTCTCCATGTTCATGTCTCATGTCGCTATCACGTGTAGATATGTCATTTTGATTGCAGGCATGTTGAAGCTCATTTTTTTTTTTTTGAGGGGAAAAGAGAGGGAGGGAGCTGTATATGGTAATTTATTAATGATTCAGTAAATTACAGGGGCATTAGCGTAATGTGGGAGTTTTGAAAAGGGGGGGGGGAGATGGCACGTGGTTTTTCTTTATTTTTACTTGTTTTTAGTTCTTTTGCCGCGACAGAATAGTATTTAGGGCAATGAAATTTGCAATATTTATAAATTATGTATGCCTGTCATTGTGCCAATAGATTATATATTTCTGTCAGTGTGCCAACAGATCATATGTCTGTCAGTGTGCCAACAGTTTTTACTACATGTTTTCTTAGCACTTGAAGTTACTATCCTTTGAGTTAACAATAACACTAGTTAATTCAGCTCTAGTAGATGACTCCAACATAGCAATGCGTACATATATATACCATAAGTGAAACGAGGGAAAAATTGAGGGCACATACATTTCGAAAAAGTATATAATAATATTATCTTGAAAAATGAATTAAGTAACCTTTCTTTTTTGGGGGAGGGGGGAAAGTGAGGAGAGGAAGCCGCATCCAGTATTATGTCGGCTCCGTTTAACCACAACTCTGCGGGAGGAAGGAAAATATTGCTGTTTTGCAGAGGATGTGCTTAAGCATCCTTTTGACTTCCATTTTATTAAAATCGCCTATTGGGATTTCTGAACCACTTTTTATCGCGATTAAATGCAACCGACAGTTCTACGTGTGACACATCCAACTTTGTTCATAGACGGCGCCGATCTAATCGATTTGTCAAGAGTGTGATGTCAGTGCAGTTTGATGGGAGCTTTTAGCGTCACCGTGCGAGATTCCGGGAAATAATGGATGCCTCTATCACTCCACGTCAGGCAAGGTAGTGTTCAAAAGGATAAACAGCCATTCGATCGGCCTCTGTTGGGGTTGACTTAGAATTCAAAATGATGTGCCATCGAAGAGCGTAGGGAGCCAGCCCGGGTCCAAAGCCCTACAAATACAGACTCGTCCCCCCCTCCCCCCAACTTACATCACTTTGTTTCGCGTCAGTATATTTTAGGTTCAGTATTACATGATGTGATCCCTCTATCCTCTTCAGAAACAGAAATTTTGGTTTCTGAGCAGTTCACTGTTACATACGACATACGGGAGCATGAAGACAATACCCGTAACCGTAGGCATAATCCATACGTTAACTAACGTACTGCGTTAACTGCAGTCAACACTATTGTTTTGGGTGTTTCCCGTGGTTACCGCAGTGCGTTAACTAACCTTAGGATTATGCATACGGCCACTGCTTCCATTAACAGTTAAAGTGACTTTGTTCTGTAATATTCTTCACCCTTGAGTCACAAGGGCTTTGATCGCACGCAGTGTTTAGAGTTAGAAGAGTTGTGTATCTTGTATGAGAGTTGTTTTGGGGAAAAAAGCGGCGCGGAGGGGAGGGGGAAAGAGGTGGTAAAGGGGAATGACAGGTGAATTATACCTGTTTGTCCAACCACACTCCATTATCGAGTTATGTTGTAAACCAGACCTGACCAGATTTCTCCGTCTTCCGAAGAACAGCCTCAACTACGAAAGTAATGAAAATGGAGTTATTAATGTTACCATAACTTGAATCTTTTTTATTATCTTTCATCCTATTGTCTTAACGTTTTCAACCCGTAATTAATTATTTGGTTTGAGAACTGAAAAGAATCATCACATTTACACAGCTAAAATACTGCATATACCACATCTTCACTCTAACCTAATACATAGTTAGAGCAATCATAAGTGGACTTGTGCAAAGACGTTGGCTTAGAAAGTAAACGAACAGGCCGATAATATTTTTATGCCAGTGTTGCAGAGTGGATCCACATTTTGAACCTTTCGAGTGACATAAACAAGCTTCAGAGTTTCATGTGTTCATTTTTAACTCCCTACCGTCAACATCTCTGTTTTAGCCATATTTATTTAATTCTTTTACTATCAGATTTCTCAGTGCAAAGACTATGAAGAACAGCAAAAGTGCAAGCGAGCCCTGGTATCTGAAGAGAACTTCGAGTCAAGTAGTTTAGAAACTCGAACCAAGTATTTTTACTTTGTCATTTCGTCATTGTGCTTTGAAATTGGCTCCAGATCATTTTTCACATATCTGAAATAACCGGTTGAAGTTTGAATCAGCAAGTCGGGACTGTGTTCATGTGGTCGAAAACAGTCATTCTGTATCATGATACAAGTGTACGTCATTAAGTATCATATCCCGTTTTCTTTTGCATTTTTTTTAAAATATGTGTATGGCGTTTAAGAATTATTGATAAAATATAGGAATAAAATATCATAATCCAGAATGAGTCCTGCCACACTCACCTCATCTCTCGTCCACCTTTGAGATATTTTGATATTTTTGATGTTGTGGATATCGAATAGATTTTGCCCTGACTATCAAGTACGCCAGTCTTAAGGGATCACCCTGTCACATATTGCAACAGCACCTATCAAATTTCGAGAATTTTCGCTCACCGGTTTCTAAACTAGGGCGCACCAATTCTAGCCAGTTATGGTTTTACCCATACAGGTATTTCGTCTTTTGACGCCTCACCAAAAGTCACAAATACTGGAATGCTGTCGGCAACGTCTTGAACAATTAAATTGGTCAGTAAACATTCTATTCATGAAGCAAGCACAGCAAGAGAAATGCTTATATAGCTGTCAGTATCATAAATCTGGTTGAGAGCAAGAAAACAAAACCAGTCGTTTCCACACAGCTCCTTTTGCACATACGTTTGTTGGTCGGAGGAGTGAAGATTTTATGTTTTGCAGAATGCACTTTAGTGTTTTTGGTTATGTGCCAACGGTGAAACAAAAGCAAAAACGCTGTATACAGTTGTGTAGATGCATTGTTAAGTTATATTATTCTCTCTGTGGTGAATTATGCAGCACAGCATGGTGCCTCCACGAACAGTGATGGTAGGAGCTGTAAGAGTGAAGGAACACACACATAGTTTATTGGGATCTCTTACCATCGTAAGAATTACATCAGTGCATCGGTCATCAACATGAGAATCGCTGTCTGAGCTTATTATGTTAATATTTGGCCTTGGTTGTTTTTTGTTGTTGTTGTTTTTATTGTTTTTATTTGGCTGTAGGTTTATTGGTTTGTTTTTTGTTGTTTTCTTTTACACAAAAAAAAAGGGGGGGGGGACAAGGGGCGGTTCTTTCGCATCCAGCAGCAGTCTTGGTGAAATAAAGATCATAGCTGCGAGTCTTGTATGACAGGTAACAGTCATTAATTTAATGTTTGATTGCCTGCCAGGTTCAGTTATTGCACCTCCGGACGTTGAATCACCACTGCGAAAATAGACCTTGGCCGTTAAATAGTCGGTAATTTGAGTAAATCACGTTGTCTCCTCGTTGTCACAAGCTTTTAAGGATCAAGTGAGAACAGGATAACATCGCCCCACATGACTTTTACATTATACATGTACAGTATTTGTGTACAGTCCGGATCGGGAACATGGGTTTTCAATTCTGTGAGACGTTTGAGTCACTGGGAGAAGACAGAGCTTTTTGAAAGATACCAGTGAGAAGAGAAAGTTGGAGAATGATATCGGTAATATGCATTTAGTTTTAAAACTATTAGCTACAGAATTAGATCCGTACATTTGATTTAACTGTTGAAATTAACCACTTGGTTAGTTAGGACCACCTCCATTATGAAGATTGTCATATAAGGATGAACGCTTGACCGTATAGAGTCAGAAGAAATTACCGAGTGAGAGAGGTGCGCAGCCCATTGAAAGGCTAAGCAAGTTGAAGAAGTCGTGGAACCACTGGTTGAAGAATTTGAACACATGACTTTACTGGCTATTAGCCTAGGTTTAGATCACGATGCAACCTGCATTTAGATAGGTGCTCTGCAGATATAGTTTTGGGAAAACATTGCTATTACTGGCATGTAAATACAGTACTTCTATTAGCACAGCCTGAAAACATGGCTATTAGTCTTGTCGTTAACAGTGTCTAAGAATACCACGGTCATCAATTCGGGGAGTCAGGGCCGTCGCCAAGGACTCAAACATTTTCAGTGTGTATTGAAGCAGTACCATGCGAACTCTAATTCCAGTGAACCGTTCCATAATTTTGAGTGTAAGGGATTGGAGCGCTAGAATAACATTTTTCCCCCTGAGCGCCTAATTGTCTAAAGTGCCACCAACGTTTATGACAAAATTGTCCCATTCATTTTTTTGCAAGTACCACTAACACATTTACAAAAATAATGTCCCATAAACTTTCACATTGTTTTGTGTGTATGGAGGTAAAACAGTGATGAAAAGGTTCTGTAGAATACCAAGACTCCTAAACCTGTGATAACTCGATTTTAACCAAATAGGCGTGTAGGACAAGCTCTCAAGGTGGCGATTTGTTTTAGAAAACAAAGAGATTCTGGACCACAACATGGCAGCGAATATGTCGAACATGCGACTTTTGAAGTAGATGAAGTATGGGATTTGAAGGCCCCAGTGTATGTAGACAAGTTTCAGTGCTTCCTATCTTTAGGGTTTGGTTCCCCAAGTGTCAAGATATCTCGAAAACTATTCATACTTAATTACCCTATCCTGATTTTGCTTTAGAATGAACTGCATTATTACAAATATACAGAAGTTGCAGTTCTCATTATGAATCTACCCTTTGGATTGTTATCCGGATTTTGATGAGTCATGTGGAAATATTCCACAGAATATAGTATTATAATACTTCTTCATGGAACTGAATTATTCTAGTACATCGCCTTCTTTTTTAGTGCAAACGTTATGCATCGTAAATTTTATTATATCGCGACACGACCATATGTTACTGTTTATAGAATTTTGCAGAAGCTCTCTGAATAATAAAGTCGGTGTAAAATATGAAAAAAGAAAGAGATGAGATATTATGCAACATTATTATTCCTATATTTTCCACCATCCCATTAACAGGGTAGTACCACACCACAAATTAGAGCATCGCCATAAATTGCATGAAATTTGTTTTCATTGAAAATGTTAATAGCTTCTCAGACGTTGTGAGCGCCAACGTTGTTTTTTTTTCGTCGTCGTCGTTGTTATTGTTGTTGGTGGTGGTGGTGGTGGTGGCGGCGGCGGTGGTGCTGTTGGTGGTGGTATTGTTCATTCTTATTTCTTAAAAATAGACCGTTTACCCGCAGTTTTGAAAACTCTGCTTTTATCCGCGATCATGAATAATAGAACATGTTCTTTGAAAGCCACCTTGACTTGGGATCGGCCCAGCCAGCTAATTATATGTACTTCCGAGACCAGAATAGCAGCATTATGACTCAGGCTTCAATACAGAAATCAATAGCACTTAAGAGTGCATACTTATACGAAATTTCGTGGTATGAATGGTCTCGTGCTTCATTGATTACTGCGGAAATAAACATGTTTGTGACATAACTGTAGTGAAATTGCCTTGTATTGAAAGGTAACGTTTCAGCGTCCTTTCAGGTGGTACACGAGAGAAATAAACATTGCTGGCATACTAGTGTAAAATTGAGAGCAATTGAATAATTTGATAGAGACAGTAAACGAGGATGATATACAGAGAGGACTGAACTTTTCAAGCAGAAGTGCACACCTACCAAAAATATCGTTTGATTGTGCTTTTCATTTCATCTGACTGCCAAGAATAAGCAGGCATCGCCTGTTTTTATCCAGATTTGTTGTTCGTCCTTTCAGGGAATGAAGTCAGTAATCTTCTTATGTCGTTCTGGCGTGAGGGATGCCAGGTCTGATAATATATGACCTAACCTCTGGGAATACGACCTTGTGCGTGAATACGCACTTATGATCATAACAGTGGCAAAGTGACAGGCACAGGTCAGGGGAACCGATAGACAATGACAAGCCGTCAGGGATGCAAGGTGCAGAAGAACAAACCTATAAGAAGATCCTTAATGTATGGCCCCTTCTCACATGCCCCATTCCTCTCCTCCCCCCTCCCCTTCCCCATATTTACTACACCACTGTCAAGCACTGGAATTTGGGCTACATTTTTGCCTACTTTATTCGTTCTCGTCATCCATTTTAATTAGTGATGGGCCGAAGTCTTAATTTTTAAATATCGTGATATTTTTTGCCTTCGAGCTCTTGAGTATCGAAAACATTGATTCTGTACCGTTTGCGATGCTTGGTACCTGGTAGGAATTTCGATACTCTCGGTACCATTCGATGGTTCTTTGAAGTATTTAGGTTTTGAAACACAGAGACCGGTAGCGAATATAGTACTGATGTTTGGTGGAGCATCGAAATATTTGTTGTGATTAAGCGAAATCGACCGAACGTGACGCTGATTAATATGGAGCACTTATATTCCACCACATTATCTGTCTTTTGCTCCTAAATATAGTTACATTTATCGTGGATAAATTCTGCATAACTGAAGTTTTTTGCAGGAAGTTCAGTGATTCATCCACGTCCACGGTAAACTTATATAAATATTGCGAGTGTTTTCCAAGTGGCTTAGATGGGCTCACATTAAAAATTTAGTATAGACTGTATTTTTTCTTTTTTTCTGTGTGATTTTGATCGCACATCACCTGAATATATTTAATCCTGGTCTAGGATGTAGTACAATGTTCTTTAAAAGATTTTGGTAAAATGATGTAGTTGAAAAATCGGTTACTGAACTACTGGTAAAACACGAAGAGAGAGAGAGAGACAGAATCATACTGTGTATATATAATAGATGTATCTAAATGGGGATGAGTAATGATTGAGTTATTCTTCTAAAAACCTAATAAAATATTGATTTTTTAAAATATTTGCTTTTGTTTTGAGCGCTGTTATTGTTGATTTATGAAATTCATTTGAGTCATCATTATACCCAAAGCTGCGCATTTCGTAGATAAATAACTCAAATTGTAATGTCATTGATAAATCAATAATACAGTAATAGTGTTAAAAATAAACAGAGATCTGGATGATTCCCTTCATACACACGCTTGGGAAGGGAGGGGGAGGGTGCATAGTTTGAACCACAGGCAAGCGGTTTCGTATCCCTGGCTTACACCCTACCAACACTTACTGACTCGAATATCCTCACTATAACAGAAGTCTTACGCTGTTCCTTTTTTTTTTATCACTTGGCACTTTGACAAGGTCGTCTGTCATTAAGTTGTTTACCAACTTGTCATCTGTGTGGGTTCTGAGTTGATTTTTTGGGTTTTATAAGAATGGCAATGTGCCTGAATAACAGTATAATCTTGGACAAATATTATGTTGTTGATTCGCCTGGTGTTGCCTGTTTTCTGTTTAGCTGGTATGGTGTCCCGTAATTGAAAACAGTCGAAGTCACAAAAATAGGCACGATCACTACAGAATGAAAGCGCCCCGAGAGAGGAATTTTGCTGTTTCTTGTCGTTTTATATAATTATCTTGCTGTCTTTAGGTCGGTCTCTCTCTGTCTGTATGTCTAGCTAGCTAGCATTATTTTGGTGAGTTTATCTCTTTTGCTGTTTGCATATCTGTTTATCTTTCTGTTGCGATCTTTCTTCCTTTCGTTTCTGTCTGTTTGTCGGGCTGTCTGTATTGAAACATGTTATCGGCCTAGAGCCTAGTAAAGATTTTTAATCGTGAATCTTTATCTTTCTCCGAGACCATTTGCGTAGCTGTGCTGTCGTCATAGGTTTTGAATGATATAACTGTAGAGATGAAGAGGAGATGGGCCACGAGAAGGCTGACAAACAGACAGATAGGCAGGCAGGTAGGCTGGCTGGCCGGCCGGCCAACCGACCGACCGACCGACCAAGTGCATGTGCTGAAGAGACTCTATCATCATTATCCATTATAATCATCATCATGTATCTAAGCGAGGATTATTGATAATCGAGTGCTTTGCCTTCGCCTAGCCTCACGAAAGCACAAAGCTCCCTAATAATATTAAAACATTCATCTTTAGCACTCATTCTGTTTTTTAGACGTTTTCACCAGACTGTCTCCAATTGAGAACCTGTGATTTTCTGTGGTTCTTTGATAAAACAGGTGCAAAACTGCTCAAAGGGAGGAAGGGACTGTGTTCTTAAGTAAAGTGTCATAACGTGGACGGACCCTTATGTGTTGTTGTGCTTCGGTCTGTGCTTCAGAGGAGAGCAGTCTGTCCTAGGCAATGTCATCTATAATTATGTTAGGTTGAGAAGTAGTGTCAAAGGTGTCTGGAATTTGAGTTCTTGAGAACCCCTTTAATGTTGGCATAAGTATATATACAGCAGAACTCGTTACTCATCCCTGGTTTGCTAAATTTAGAAAGTAGCGTTATCTCCTCCGTCCATATCGAAAGGTGTCAGATATCACGTTTTAAACCAGATCGCCCACACGGGCACGTATCCCTTTCGCGTGAGTCTCTGCCTTAACCTCACGTCTTCCTTGTATAGGAGGGTGGAGGTAGGGGTTGAACAGTGGAGATTGCCGAGGGGCGTCGCGACCCCATCTGTCCTTTTCAAAGACAGTTCTCCATGCTGTGGCGCTAATTTCATCCTGGCTTTATTGACGGGTCGGTTCGACCCAAAAGCAGTGACACGATGACTACGATCGGCGACGGCTCAATGACAGTGTCTAGTCCTAATCACAAGGCCTTGCCTCGGGAGTAGGGAAGGAGTTGCTATTACGAGGAGTTAGTTATCTGATTGCTGTTAAAAGGAGTTGGTTATTTAGGGGTAATAGTGGATCTCTCTTGCGCAAACTGCCCGATTCAGGAGGAGTTGGTTATTTAGGGGTAGTAATATTAATATACCTCTCTAGAGCAAACTGCCCTTTTCGGGAAAAGCTGGTCATTTAGGGGTAGTAATAGACCTCTCTAGAAGTAACTGCGCTATTCGGAGACTTCCTAATAACCAAAAAACACTCGATATTTTGTTATTACCCAGTCACTTCCCCAGATGATGCAATACATATATCGCTAGTCTAAATGTTGCTAGCCTAGCATTAGGAGTGAACACAACCAATCCACGTTAATGGAAACATGTAGTATGGTGTTTGTTGCCATCACTTTGGTACTACATCCACAATATATATATAATTAAGATTTATGGCAAGATTTGCTCTTCCGGTATGAAGATTTACACCGTTTAATTTGGGGTCTCAAATCTAGCAAATCATTCGCAATTAATATATTAAACCTGGAGTGAAGAATATGCATTCACGCAACAGCAAAATGCAGTTAAAAGTCATGTTTGCCAGATTTGCCAGGTTAGTGTAATGGGAGAAATATTCCAGATAGATCACAACAAATTTGCTGTGAGGAGGGCAGTTTAAATCCACGTAAATGTGACATGAATTTGGCTGCTCCCACATCCTTTCTCTCCTCTCCCCATCCCCCCCCCCCACCTCTTTCCGCGCCCTCCCGATTCCAGGAAAGCGCCGGGACACTTTAGCTGATGTACTGTGCAATGTTAGTGTCACCCGATTTGGAGAGCATTTCGACCCACAACTTATCTGATTATAGCTACAGTAAAGTTGATTCCACATGATCGCAATTCCTCGGGGAACTTGATACAGCTGCGATTAAAAGGCGGTAGCGATTGAAGGACTTTTCCATGTACATTTTTTTTTCCTTCAGTTAAGCTGAAGTTTCAATTATGCGTACTGCAGCGAAGCATTATCGACTGTCGATATCTTTTTAGTGCTGATGTCAGTATCTTTCAGCAGAGGGTCATTTCGACCCTTCACGATTTCAATTGTTTGTTATTTGGCTGTTTAGCCGGTGGCTCATAAAACGTTCTTTGAAAGCGATTCAGTTGTGTATATAAAAGGCTGGTTTATGGGGACAAAAGAGGGTTGGAGGTGGGTTTGAGGATGGAGGAATGGAAAGGGACGATGGGACGAGGTTATGGCCAGCGAAGCAGCACCGCCGATATCGTAATTAAAAACTCGATGCCTATTTGTAATTTCCAAGTAATCAAGTTCAGTAATCGTGCTAAGTTTCTTTTCCGGAGCGATACGTCCGTGAAGATCCGTTTCCACCATTTTACAGGTAGACTATAAAGATGCCCACGCAATGACTGTGAAATTGTTTTCATTGCATTAGATCCTGGCATTAAGCCAGTCGGGACAGAGGACATAAAAATAATCACTCTTCCATTTCATTTCATGATGCAATCCCATTTGAAACGTTCAACGACGTTAACCGTTTAGCGCCGTCCATTTTTTTTTTATTTTGGAGGCAGTCCATGCTGTTGCCGTCAGCAAACGTGCTTGTCTTTTCATGACATAACAACACAAAATGGGGAGCCGGTGCACCATAACTTGCTGTAAGCCATGCTTGTAGTTAAGCCTTGTTACCCACCCCTACTCCAGCCCCTTACCGATTCCCCCCGTCGCCCCAACCACCACTTCTGTTGTTGGCCCCCTCCAACCCCTTCTTACACGGGGCATTATCTGGCCGTCCGCTTGTGCTGCTGTGTATTGACTAGGCTCCGCGCGAGAGAGAGGCAAACTGGCATGCCACCATGTGACCTGACCCGGGTCGCGGTAAGGTCAAGGACGACGGTGTTGATAAACATAGCCTTGATCAAAACATCCGCTATCGCGTGAGCCCGGCTGCTTGTGAGTTTCCGAACTGTAACCATTTCATATAAAAAATGTTTGAAACCGTTTCCGGGGGTTTTTATTTCTCTTACAATAATTATTTTGTGAGATCTTGATGGGCTTGAACCTGGGTGTCCTAGATTCTGTCTCAGCTGCTGTTTTGGTAGATTAGACATAATGGACATATTGGAAAAGTGTTAAAGCTTACCGAGAGCAACCTTAGTGTTTTGGAAACAATCCTATGCCACTATAGATTTAATTATTACATTGATACCCATGGGGTATTCCTTAAGGGTGCATGCGTGCAATTAACGACACACCGACATTATGTTACTTTTCAGTTTACGTTGTTGTTTTTTTTTCTTTATTGTGTCTGCAGAACTTTCTTACGTTGCATGACTCGTCATACTCTTTCCTTTAGGTCATACATGTCGCTCATTGCAGATGCTCCTCTCTGCAACTTTTATTGTTAGGCCTGGATAGAACGGTCTGCTTTTTCAGAGAACTTCAGCTGAATTTTTTGTTTTACAGACACCTCCACAACCTGCAAATTCAGTGGGATAGAAATTCACCAATGATTGTCCCTTTAAGTATTCACTGGCCCTGTCTGGTCAGTGGGAGAAATACAACATGATCTTAATAACACGCTTGAAGAAGTAATCGTGATTGCCGGTTTGACATGTAGGGTAGCCGAAACAGATTGACATTGCATTAGGGGTGAAGGTATATTATTATATACTGTATAAAATAAAGTGTGTTCACAGCTGAAATTAATTTTTAGATTGGATTTCGTGCGGCACGTAATTTTCCTTCTAAATTTTTTTTTCCCAGTTCTCACCTGGGTTTTTGTTAGCTGTAGCGGCTAACTTGCTGGTTGCTATATGGAAATTCGTTGACGAAGTCTGGTAAGCGGAGAAGAAAAAGAAAAATAGGAGATTTTTTTTTCCCTATGGGCTTTTTTTTCCATCCTCCATTTTTTATGACTGTGCCCAATAGCTGCTGAGTAGTCTCTTGTTTCAAAGGCTTTTTACCAGGGGCGTCAGATAGTCAGTATAATCAATCTAAGCGGACCCCTCCCAGATATTCTATAATATTTTAAGTGGGGGTCAAATGGGACAAAAAGTTCTAACTGAATGCCTGGCGGAGGTGGCACTTGAAGGCGAAAGAAGGATGAGGGAAGAATTGTTTTTCTCACCCCCTTCACTTCTGTTAGTTAACCCAAGCCGGTATATTAAAGAGTATGTAATGCGGATGAGGGAGGTGAGATAATTTCTCCATGTAATACAATGATCATAAGTTGGGAGGGGAGAGGGAAGGGTGATGATATTAGAGTTTAATGCCCATAGCATCGTGTCTACGGCCCTTATTCGTCGACTTCACCGTTGGGGTTATTTCTATCTAGTTGAAAGCCAAACCTGGTTAGCTCCTCTCGCAAACAAACAAAAATATATATGAAAGACCCCTTGCTGCGTTTTCTGCTGGAATGGATAATATTCATCTCCCGGTGTACGCTGTGACACTGGATTCTGACAAGCTTGTTAGGCTGTGCTAGACTCGAATCTCAGTTTCTGCTTCAGGTATCCCTGCGCGCATTTCCAGACTCGAATACTGTTAAAAGATCTCGATTCGAACTCTTTTAAGTCATTGTTGCAAAGGAATGTGATCTGACTACTGTTAACCATATCAGTATGCAGTCGATTCAGTGTGTAATAAATGATGTAGAAAAAGAAAAGAAAGAGGACAATCTCTTTAATTTGCCCTGAAGGGAATACTTTTTACAACGCCATACAGTGTGATACATAATTATTACGTGTGCAGTGCGCTTATCAGATAATGTTGCTACATATCAGAAATCAAATCTAAAGCCAAGTCACAAGCAATACAACAAGTATGCGGGCTTTTCGTATCAAAGAGGTTGGAGGAGGTGAGGTCTAACAGTTTTTCCGAAGAGAGTAACAGTAGTGTAGATCACACTGGACATTTTCCTGGCTTTTCTACCGGGTCTGGAAAGACAACAAAAAAACAAAAAACAATGGATTTTAATGTCCCTTTTCAGCACAAATTTAATTTATGACTGTCAGAGGCGAGTCTTGGATCCCCACCTCACCCTTATTACCCCCCTGGTCAGATCGCCGACAAGTCAGTGCCCCTAGATACTGTGAATAATTCTCCAGGACAAACCTAGCTGTCACCAGCAGGATTCAAACTCAGGACATTTCGCACTGAGAGAAAAGCTCTGTGCTTCTCGGCCATGATTCCAACAGAAGAAATACACAATGAACTCATGGAAAGTCGATAGACTTACATGCGTACTGGATTCGAATCCACCTTCGAATCTGGGAATCCCCAAATTGCCGAATTCGTCACAGCCCGCTACTGACATGTAAGGTGAAGGACGGAGTGAAGTTTGGGTCAACGCTGAATAATAATCATGATTATTGTTGTGGCCTCGTTTCCCCATCCCCACTCCAGGTCCCCCCTCACACCCTCACACCCTATCACCCTCCATTTTGTGCCTCTTTCTTGGCAAGCTTGAGCAGGCTGAAATTGTGTGTCACAAATGTAGTTCACTGCACATTGTGTGCATGGGTGGAAAATAATGAGAAGGGGGCTGGCTAGCAGTGCAAGTGGTGTGATGCAAGAGAGTTGTAAGGCAGGCCATGGGCGACGCCCAGAGTGTACATTACTCTCGTTGGGCAAGGCCTTTTTTATTATACTCTTTTAGAATGGGATGTTAACGGTGGGGGGAAGGGGGGGGGNGGGGGGGGGGGAAGGCTAAGTCTCTCAAACTCTTACGTCTCCGACAGTGGGTTGATTCCAGAACTATATTTGCAAATGTCCACACTTCCAGCCCTTGCATCCTGCGTTCTTCTTTCCGTTCTGTTTCTCTTTTTCACCACTCTCTCTTTCTCTTTCTCTTTCTCTATCTCTCCCCCACCCCCACCCCCTTTTTACATATAGGCCTATTAACTAGAGACACGTTCATCCTACCCCCACCCTCAACGCCGAATTCACTCTTGAAACATTCCAACTGGGAGCAGTTGGGAAGTGTGTCAGGGGCATGGGTGAACATTAGATTTACACGTGCAAGTCATAGAATAATATTCCGGCAGTAGGTAAGAGCTTCCTTAAGGTTTAAAATGCTGTGAAATTTAACATTGTAGTAATGGTAGCAGGTTCAGCTTATAAGTTGTGTGGGCCTGGGTTAGATCCCAGCAAGAAACAGAAAATTTTCTAGTGTTAGGTTTTTCGACCTTTCTTCTCAAAATTAGATCTTTCACAGTAATTTGGTATCCAGATACTATCAGTTCGGGCTTGCATTCCTCCCGCTTAATGATAATGAATAAAATATTATGCCTTATCACTTGTAGCCGTGCGCATAATCCTTGCGTCAGTTAACCCACTACGGTATTCACAGAAAACTCCCAAAACATTAGTAGTGTTCATTGTGGTTAACGCAATACGTTAACTAACCTATGGCCTATGCAATGCATACGGCCACTGGTTATTAAAAATTCACTACAAATTCGGTTGACAGCACCAGTGTCCTTTGTCTGATGCACCCTGCCTCCTCTCGAACTGTAATACAACCCCCCCAAAAAAAAAAAGAGTGTGGATTTCTAGCTGAGCCGGTTCAAGGATAGATGTCTAATGGTTTTATGATGTCAGGGCTTTGAGAGAGGAAGGTATGCATGACTGGAAAAGTAAAAGAAGGCGAGCTTCGTGATGCAAGACTCATAAAAGCGCCGGGAGCGAGCCATAAAAATGTTAAATAGTGTAATGCAATACAGGCTACTCCACCTAATTGCAAACCGGATAGTCGCAACTTCCGCATAATCGCAACTTTTTTTCAGATTGAAAAAAAATATATAGTTCCATATAAAAGTCACTGGATAATTCTAGCTCCTTTAACCGCAACTTTTTCCTGTGCTTCTGTGGAGTTGCGATAAAGCGGAGTCGACTTTTTTGGGAGGGTGGGGGTAGTGTTAAGAATGCCTGCACGCTTATTGTAGTCCACTGATCCCTCTGATCCTGAGTCACTTCTCTTTCATCATCAGAAATCTAGCTTTCGGCGAGATAAGAACTTGGTAAATGAGTAGAAATACATTGCATGGGAAACATGTATGCGTCTTTGCAGTGTATAATAGTGTTCATGAAATATTTTGTTGTGACATTGTGAGTTTTGGCCCATGTCTAATAAAAGCTTTGAACTTGAACTTAATTCACAAATTCGATATTGAAGAGCGCTTTTCGAGATCCCGGGATGTGCATTCGGTATTCGTTTGAAATCAAGTTGAAGAGGAAGGGGGAGGGGGGAGCAGGCCTATGTCTTACAGTTTACTTTCAGAATTGTGTCTACCCTGAGATTTGTGACATAATGTTATTTCAGCCTGTTTGACATTGCTACCAGAGAACCACATGTCTCAATGAGCCAGAACAACAATAAATGTGGTCAGGGTCATTCTGTTGACCCTCCTTGACCAGGCTACCAAAGCTCAGTGATGATAGGTAATACATCTTTACGTTATGGCTTACCCCGGAAAGCCTGGGCCACGTTAGGCTCCCGTCCTCAATGTTTGTTTACAGAGCGTTGCAACAAACGTTACACACAATGATCGCGATGCGGCCAACCATAACTTCGCGCTGATGTAACGGCGGCTGCGATTGGCCAAAAGTGGGCCAGCGGCCCGTTGGTGAGGTCAGTAGCTGTGTCAAGGTCGGGCTATGTTATGGTTGTGAATAGACTAAACCCTGCCAGCGGTATGTTGCTGTGAGATTTTACAACCAACATGATTATAATAAGAGGGTTGGTGTCAAACTGTCGAGTGCCTTATAGTACTGTTGTGCGTGGTTAGGATATTGCATTGTACCGCAGTGCCACCGCTGTCATGCCGATTCAATGGTCCGTCTTTGAACACGGTCATGAAAAGTAGATTGTCCGCATGGCTTTGGTAGTATCCTGTGCAAAGCTTATTAAGCGAATTTTTGTGGTCGTTGTTCTGTTTGTTATTGTTGATGCTGTCCACCATGTTGTCGTCGTTGTCATCGTTGTTGTTGTTTATGATGATGATGATGGTAATGTTCTTTTCAGCCTCCCGATGTTATGTTATATGAAATGGATTTGCACCAAAGTGCCAGTGTTGTCAAAAGAACTGAATTGCCCGCCCATAACACATTTTATTTGCCTGAGCTCGATAAATATTTTGATATCATATACTGTCCATGTCCCCTAGAGCAAGCTGCTCTGTGCGAAGACATCCTCAGAACTTCAAAAACATAACTTACATAAAGACTGTGGGCTTGCTAGACTGTGAGTGTGCAAGCCCAGATTCATGTATTTGTGTGCGCACGTGTGAGGAAGTCAGTATGTGAAGGCCATAGGATTATTATTCCTAATACTCATAAATGCTACACGTTAAGCAGTTTTTGTTGTGTTGTTTTTTTTTTGTTTTGTTTGGGGTTTTTTTGACACACTTCATGAAATTGTTGAGCTGAAGTGAATCAAGCGACAAAGCTTCGGTAAAGCTGTCAGCGGATCGGGTAATTTGTAAAGGCCATTTTGTTTTCTACCTATAGAAGCTGGGACTGCGCGTCCACTGCAACAGATGGCAGCCAGTGAGCCGTTTGTGATTATAGGGTCGAACATTAATTTGTTTTTGAAATCGTGTGCCAAACGTGTTCCTAGCTGAAGTAGACTAGTGGCAACGTGGCATGCGTTACATACAGGAAGTAGGTTTATTGAACTCAGTCTAGTGTTCATCACTTATACAAGATGCCGATTTTTTTTTTCTTTTTGGCAGTGAATATACTCGTTAACATAAATAGAAACTTAACACGGAATCTTCACTTGCCGCATAGAGAAATGCCGAATGTTTACGCTATTTCCCCCTCCCCCCCCCNNCCCCTCAAAACCGAACCTTTTCTTTTTTAAACCAAGAAAAAAAAATATTTTATTTTAATGATTGAGGGTTTAAATTTTGAGAGGGTAGGTTGGTGGATGGATGACACCGCATGAGGAGTGGAGAGAGGAAGGTAGAGAGAACCTCCAGTACTGGCGCCGCCACATCACAAATAAACACCCGAACAAGAACCTTGATTTTGATGCATGAACTTTGTCAAGGTGCAGACACTTGCTCTGTTGTGGAGCATGCGGGTCTTCTTCACCCATTTCCCCACCTACTAGTTTTCCCGATGCCGACCTTCTTCTTCTTGATATAGATGCTTTGGCCGCATTAAAAGTACATGGGGAGTAAAAATGGCTTTGAGACCTCAGTGCACTATGTGCACCAGTACCTGTACTTTTATGATGTTCCTTGTGCTCTTATTTTGTGGCGTTGTCACATTCCGCGTTTATGTACTTGGCGAATCCTTTACGGCTGTAAAATGCCCCAAGGAATGTCCCTGTAATCTCTGAAGTGAAAATACCATAGGTGTAAGTTTAGTAATCTGTTACGTTGAGTTACGGCGGTTTTTGTTTTTTTTTTAAAGGTGAACGAGAAAGGCGAGGAGAGAAATGAAGGAGTTGGAGGATGAATGGAATGAAGGAAGCAGTTCGAGAAAAGTGCAGAGAATAAAGCTGCCGCGAGACGAAAATGAGTATAAGATAGGAGAAAGAATGAGGAGACAGATGCGACGTTGATAATGAAGAGAGGTAGAAATGGAAGACCAAAAAAAAAAAAAAAGATTAANAAAAAAAAAAAAAAAAGGTAGATCAAGCATCTTAAAGCTTGGAATTTCATGTTCTTGAGACAGCCGCAGGCAAACTTGTTGTACATCGTAGAAACCTGCAGTTAGCCCGTGGACAAAATTTAACTTCGTCAGACAGTTTTGTATTGACAAGACAAAAGAATACCCAATATGAGAGAAAAGACGGACAACAAATAGTTGATCGGCTGATCTACCGCAAGAGAGCTATTTGTATTTCCTCGAGTATGTCCAAAAGAATTATCTGAGCCAGTTTCCTGAAAGTTCAGTTCGTGGCGTTCTACTGTATGTTTAATTTTATACATGTATTTAAATGATTTTGAAAACGTTCACGTTAAAACTTGAGGAGTCATATACACTGACTAGTTCGATCTTGCAAGTCCCAGAGGCATAGTTAGGTTATATCAGTCTAATGGATGGCTGAACTGTGTTTAAAGGGGATCTCTTTTTGAGCGTCTTTTGTGTCCCATCACAAATGTCTTCGAGCGTATAGCTCTAGCATCAATGTACATGATAGGTTGTAATGTATTACCCATGAAAGGCATAACCCCAGCGTGAAATGTGAGAACTGCTGAACACAGATGCCATCAAAATGGCTGTCTTTCACTTTCATGTGATTGTGATTCCAAACCTGCAGCAGATTTAATCCAGCCTGCTCCTGGACTGACCTTTTTGTGGTCCTGGTTTGGTGATGAAAAATCTCAAGAAGGAGTTCAGAAGTTCAAAAGAACAGAGATAACGCACCATCAGGGTGTTATTGATTTAACTCTCTCTCCCTCTGTCTTCTCTCTCTCTTTTTCTGTCTCTCTCTTACTCACTGTCTTTCTCTCTCATATTGATTAATCTCCCCTCTTTCTCGCCTCTCTCCGCTCTCTCACCTTGACCTGTGAGCAGCCGCGTTGTTAATGGCAGGCCCTGATCTAAGATTTTCGTGCCATATAAGAGCAAGGGCCATACTGTAAAATGGCATGTCAAGATAGAATGATGGGATACGACTGATTTTCGTTGCGGTTGGTGGATATTCCTTACCGTCGCACAGACAGAGAGGTGTTTTTTTTCCTGTAATAAAACCATTCCATACCCTTACCCCGCGCACCCCCACCCCCTCCAGGACAATGCAATTCTCAGTTACTAACACATTAAAGTGTCGACACCGGATTATAAGAAATCAGAATGGATTCTGCCGGTGTTATTCTTGCTGCTACCATGCTGTTCTTGCCGTTATTGTTGCTGATGTTGTCGTTGTTTTTGTTCGTGCTGCACTTTGTCGGTTTGATGCAACAGTCATGTAACCCACATGTACATTTGAATGTGAGTTACATTTAATTTAACTCCTTGTTGTTGTTGTTGTTGTTGTTGTTGTTGTTGTTGTTGTTGTTGTCGCCGTCTTGCTGCCTCTTCAAGCAGAACTAGTTTTATCTTCAAACTCTTCTTGATGGTGCGAACTTCCATTTTCAAGCTTGAAGCACAGTACAACACCGTCATCCCGTGTGAACGACAAAATAGCAACAAACTCAGATTTTGTTTTCCATTTATGGGCTTCATTGTTTGCCTGTGCAAACTGGAGCTTCGATAATAAGTACTCGTATGCTAAGTGTGAATTTCACATGCACAGATTCATTACTTCTCGATTCATTTGATTATTCAAGTGGACCTTGATATCCATGTACCTAGGGAACACCAATCTTTACAGTTCCATTAGTTGTAGACAGCTGGTTTTTGTTTTCACAGCCCTCTGGATATGTCTTTTGTTTCGTGTGTTTGGTTTTTTCTTAATTTCCTTATCCGGTACATAGCTTCCGTTTTGTATAACTCTTTTTGTTTTCACGAGGACCTTGCCATCAACCTGGTCTTCTTTCACGTCCTTTTTTTCTTTTTTTCTGAGCTTTTCTCGTTGGATCCCTGCGTGAGTTTCCTATACTATTGGGCCTGTAATGATATTGCTGAATGGAATCAACTCGTTAGTCTGTGAGAGGCTTAGTCGTCCTTGAGTTTCGATTAGACTTAGGTTCAAAAGTTCGTGGTCAGTATCTTGGGTTGTGATAGCCCCCCCCCCCTTCCCCCCAATTTCCTTTGTTTCTGAAGGGAGGGGGGAGCTGGGAGGAATACAAGATTCCAAAACTCAGTGATTGTAGTTTTGTTGAAAACAGAAATGTATTCAGAGATACATTTCTGCATTAATTCATTGAAATCAAGTGTTAACTTGAAATCTTGATTCTTTGAAGAGTTATGTCATTTAAGAGTAAATACGAATATATGAAGAGCAGTTACATTTACATTAATTCCCTGGACTTCAGAAACACTCATAAGCCATGATATGGAGATTTGGATACACGCTGTTCAATTGAGGAATTGTAGGTTTGAGTTTTTAATCTTGATAAAGAAATTATCAATTTTGAGAGCATAACTACGCTAAGCTTGTATCGGAGTTAGTCAGATTGTTCGTCTGATATTTATTTTGAACAGACTTTCTGAATTACTAGCAGCAGTTCGCAGAATTGTTTCTGTTTTATCAGCCGTGGTCAGCACCTGTAAAATGGCAACGGCGCTTTAAGCTCACCATCTAGTTGAGAGAGTTATTGAGTGAGTTGGTCTGCTGGGTAATAATAATATGAAGTTGTGTAAGCGGGTACATTGTCTGCATACGAGATTTATAGACATCAATATTACATAAATTATTAAACTATATAGCCCATGTTGAGGTTTAAGGTCGCACAGTATGTGACTTAATGATTGGTATACACCATATACATGTACTGAGTACTGACGATATACATTAAATTTTACTTTTGTAGTGTTCACTCTGCTTGATCGCAGCTGCTGAGCGGCATGGAAAAAGATGGTGGGTGAAAATGGGACTTGCGATTATCTAGTCACTTTTGTTCAGAAAACGCAGGATTCCGTCAGCTAAAAACTGTCGCGAGAGTAAGCAGAAGTTGCTGCTAACTACATAGCTATCAAAGGGAGATTATACACCTTGCGTCTCAGAGGACACGTATCTTTCCCATAGTATCATTCATTTTCGTATTTCTCTCAAGATATCGCTCTTCCCATACGCTAATTCGACAGGCGCCCAGGTAGCCTCTTATAAACCGTTACCAGTTACAAGCGGTTTGTGCAGTTACATAACTGACTGTCGCGGAGACCCAGTAAGTGGGTTGCTGTAAGAGCTGTTGACAGTGTTTGATTAGAGTATGTCATAATCTGTCTGTCCATGTCATATTGGGAAAGAAGCCGTGCCAGGCCAGAGGCCCCACAGGGCTTTTTGAATCTACTTATGTACAGTATTAGTAAGCTCGGTTGAAAAAATCGGTTAGAAAACGCCCGAGGGTCTTTGTGTAATGAAGGCCCGAAGACGGGAAAGGAGGCAAGGGGAAGACAGTGGATGTAGAGGGAGGTTGCATTCTGAGATCGGTTGGCAGTCTTGACCTTTTAGCATTCTACCAATGTGTGGTATTCTTATTCTAATACAATAATCATTATGTGATACGTACACCGTTGTATTTGTATGTTTCATTGTGAGTGAAATGTATAACGTTGTATGGGATCGTAAAAGTATTCCCTTCAAGACAAAATTATAATAATACATAGATCTAAAAACCTAATAATAACCATAGTCGGGTTTTTATCTTTCAAGTGTCTTAATTATTTTTTTAAATCTTTTCATCAGATCTGTTATTTTTATGAGACGGACTGTGCATTTAAATCGGTCCATGACCATAACCGTAAATAGCTTGATACAGAAATGGATCCAGACATGAAAACTGAACAAGAGTCGAACAGGACTAGATTTTGTTCAAAACAGATTTTATTCACCTGGCATAGTTTAGTAAAATATAGACAAGACACTGAATTTGACAGTGTTGTAAAATTTAAAGACAAAGGTATGTAATGACAGATTTTCCGTTCAAAGAATGGGGATGGGGGGTTAGAAAAGTTTATTAGACTGAATTATGGGACATGGCTTTCAGGCTTTCACTTGGTAGATCTTAGATCTAGACCACTTAGTTCAATGACTTCTTGTAGTTTTCTGGTGTTGTTGTTTGTGGGTATTTTGCTGATTTGGCCGTGATTTTATGCTCTCTCCTTCTGTACTGTTACTTTCTGTAGATGAAGCCAAATGCATATGATGGTTGATGTGACTTTTCATCCCCTCTTCCATCCATGCAATCTTCCCTCCCCCCTTCTCCCACCACCACGAAAACTCCACAACCCGCTGTAAAAAATTTTTTACACTACTCTGATTGGTTAAAAGCTGAGTTACGCTTGTCTTATTATGTTCCACTTGTCACTTACCGCTTGTGGGTTAGGAGGGTGAGATTTTGGGTCTTATACCACATCCTACTCGCTGCTCCCTCCAACCCCAAACCCGGACCTCCACCCCCTTCATCCCGGACTACACTCCTGATTGAACTGCCAGGCACAACACCAACCATATTGTATGAAAAAGCACGTTGTGAAGCTAACCCGACCCTCTACAGTTAAATCCCATCGCTTCAGAACGTCCATGACCCAGCAGGGCTAGTTTGCCGGGTGTTTTTTTCCCTCTTAGTTTTTTTTTTTTTTGTTCTACTTTTATTTCTCTCTCCCCTTTTTGCACTCATTCCTTTCGCACTGACATGAACAGAGTGAAGTGTTGGCATGCGTTCAGAACGATCAATGCGGGTCATGCTAGCTACTACTGATGGCTGCTAGTTTGTCTAGTGACTATGGAACGGAATTTGTTTTTAGCTGAACATGGTTGAGTTATAATACAACAGAACCTCATGATCTCGGATTCCAGGATACCGGTTTTTGGAAGGGCCGAAGGCTTGCAATGAGACCGCTGGGTATTCGAGATTGTGAGGCATTTCTGTAGTTCTGTCAATCACCAATAAATGTGAAGGAGCTACATTTTGAGTTCAGAAATTCATATTCCAAGAGATTTGCCCTTGTTTGCCTCGCAGAATTACACTGGCTACAGAACAGAAGCATAATTTCGTCCCTAGCCTGATCACATCTCGTAAGTGACTCCAGGAGAGAGGAAGATACCTAGAAGGTTTCATCTTTGAGTGGACGATTTTGTTATTATTTCTCTGAGCATGGCTGGGTCTAACTGTGGCGAGCAGTGGAAAGATCTAATGGAACTGACTGGAGGACTCCATGAGCTCTGGTTTCAGGGGACTGTTCTTTGATAAATATATGTTTAAGAGTTTGCAACTGAGATTCTGCTGTAGCCAGGACAGGGAACGAGAAGCTTTGGGGTTTTTGTTGTTGTTGTTGTTGTTGTTGTTGTTGTTTGTTGTTGTTTTGTGGGTGGGGTTTTTTTTTGGTGTTTTGTGTGGTTTTTTTGTTGTTGTTGTTTGTTTTTTGTTTTTTTGGTTTTGTTTTTTTTTTTTGGNGGGGGGGGGGGGGGGGTAATATCTATCCCCTGATCAGCCAAAAGGTGAAAGTATGACATAGCCTGCGATTTGATGATGGCAAAGGTGATATTGATGACGTCAACAGGTTTCAGACATTGTTTAAAGGGGAGAAGAGTTTGAGCAGAAGGTTACGGTAATTTTTTACCTCACGCGTCACTGGCGTATAGACATGCATCAAGATTAGAGTCAGACCGTTTTCTATGATAGCCAAAAGTGACCGTGTCTTTTTACTTTCCAACCCGTCTTCCCCTTTCTCCACCCCTCCCTCCCCCCTCCCAAATGTCATATTCAGATTTCGTTGTTTTAAAAGGGACTCTCATGCATGAAACTGTTTTCTTTATTTCCTTACTAAATAAATTCATTCTTTTACCTATTATTTGACCCTGTCGCTCATCTCATTCAGTCCTCTTCTCTATCCTCCATCTATCCCTTCTCCTTTCTGCATTCTTCTGCCTTTTCTCTGCCTCGCCCCAGTATTCAGTTTCCAAAAGAAAAAAAAATGGTTTGTCATGGTATTAAAATCCAGATCTATCCAGATAATTTACTATAACTCTGGAGTGTCTCTCTCTCTCTCTCTCTCTCTCTCTCTGTCTCTCTCTCTTTCACACACACACACACACACACACACACACACATACACATAAACGGCGGGCTTTTATCTACAATCGCTACCAATGCTGTCCTCAGATCTCCTTAATTTGACCCCACATCGGTCAGGCCAATAATATCACAATTAAGTCCATGCAACTGACCTTATCAAGCCACATATAGTTGTACAGACTCCCTACCACCTTATGCCACCCATTCTCCGTCCCCCCTTTGATTAGACTTATTCTGAAGCTGGTTGCTTAATATGCGGTCAGCGCGAAAATCTTCTTGGCCTGACCTTCACTTGACCCTGCCGTGTACTTGTGTTGGATTTAGCCCCCGGCTAGGTGGCTGAGGTCCAGTAATTTTGGTGATCGCTCCAGTGATTACATTGTATTTTGGCCACGTTGGGACTGTTACATTGTACTTCCCCCGAAATTCTTCAAACCCTGCCAAAATCTGACCATGCGATTCCCGAAAAACTAGTTTACATTTCTCGATAAGTCACTCCCTCCTCTTAGATATATGCTTGACAAATCGTATCCTTTTTTTTTATTGATATTAATTATCAGGATTTTTTTCCCCTGAAAATGTCATGTCATGTATCTAAATTTTCGGGAAATGAGAATTGAAAGTTCGAGATTTTTTTCGGGAAAAATAAAGTCTCGTAGGTGAAATGTCGAGAATGATACGGTTGAGACATGTCGTTGCATATCTCCTAGGATGTAAATGATCGCGAATGCTATCCACAGCGATGTTTAAAGCCGTGTTCACTTATGATGACAGTATCTGATTTCATATGCAAACTAAAAAATTTAAACGCGGAACAGTTTTTGGGAAAGTTTGGTCTCTTCATGCCAATTAAAAACACCACGCACTATCCCGTTTACTATGAACTTTGCACATGTGCAGTGACACTTTACAATATATCGACACGAACAGTATCTTTCTGTAGTAAGAAACTTTCAGGGATGACCATTAGAGAGAAAATTCATGGTTGCACGGTGGATATCTCCTCCCAAATTGAAGGAAGATGCGTTTCTAAGCATCGAATTATCCAGACATTTCCGAACGCCTTACATCGCTGTAGTGTAACATTTCAAGTCATCAGTGGAGGGTTAGGCATTTTAGTTCAGATAGTTACATTCCGTTTAATCGAACATTTCGTCTTCTCAATGTACGAATGTTATGTGTCCATTAGGTGTAATCTTGAGACTCCCCCAAGGTGTTCTAGGGTGAAGATGGGGCAGAGTGAGTTAAGAGAGAGTGCAGTATCGAGAGACCCTCTCTCCTCCCTGCCATTAAGAAAGTCCTAAGATACTTGTAAACTGAGGCAACGATTTGTCTCGCAACAAATCGTATTTTCTAAACAAGAGTCACCTGTCTTTCATGATGGTAGCCCCTTTCTGTTGCACTTTTTTTCCATGCTGGGGAGGAGCTGTTGCAGTGTTTACCCAGGATTTGCGATTGATCTGATTCGACTTTATGGGCTTAAAATGCTTTGACTGCCTACTGCAAAACCCCTGATATTTTGCTTGTCCTGAAGGGGCAGTTCACATCTCCTAATCAGCCATCTAGGACTGAAAAATAGAAAAAGAAGAAAAAAACATTTTCCATGACCTCAGAGTGAAGCTTGAAAGCTTGAATGACTAGTAATGCCTCTAATTATATATTGGTAAGCAAGCATTGTGATTGGAAAAGAACAGTTGCGAAGTAAATAAAGTTCTGTTTTAGGTGGCCTGGTTTAGCCACGTGAAAAGCTTTGTGTTGTTGTTGTTGTTGTTTTTAGGTTTGTATTTTTTTTCTTTAAAAAAAAAATTAACGGTCAATTACTAGTCTAGAGTGAAGAAGCAAGACATCAACTTGATTTTGTATCAGGGTTGCCGCATGTATGATATCAACATTTGCCTTTAAACCTAATCACCTATTGGCTCTTGGATATTAAATTGAAATACTCTCTTCCTCTAATGGGCAGCAGTGATGCAACTTTACCAGTAACACTTTTTTCCCCTTAATTTTTCTTTTCCTTTTCCTCATCCAATCCTTCAGAGTGTCAGGAAAAGGAGGGAAGGGGGAGGGTGGCACGATCTGACAATTAACATATCGGTATGCCGTGTTTCACAACTGCATTTTTAAAAGAGTTTCCGTCCTTGGGATAGCTCGTTTCAGTTCTAGGCATTATATAAAATCCAATTACATTTCGATATTGATTTTTTTTTTCTGAAGCAGCCGTATTCTTCGACTCCAATCGAAAAGTCGGCATTTTTGTAGCGGCAGAGAATAATTAGAGCTGTGGCCTTGAAGATATTCTAGATTTGGTGTCTGCCAGCAGGGATCTGTTGGTGCTGTTATTGGTTCTTTTGTCTGAGCTTAGACTACAACGAGCTGGACAGTCTTGGGTAAGATGGGTCTGTGCTGGACAGGAGATGGTGTTCAGGCATTTTGAGGACCAGTTAGTGCGGAGGAAAGGGTGGGGGAAGGGGGAATTTGATACTGCTCAAAGTGAAGTAGTTGTTTCGTGGTAGATAGGTGGGTTGGCTGGCAGTTCCTTGCTAGCTTGCTTGCTTACCTGCTTGCTTGCTTGTTTGCTTCTTTGGGGTGATGTTTTTGTTTGTTTATTCGTTTGCATTGTATTTTCGATGCTTGCTTGTGTGGTCATTTCGATGGTTGACATGTTCTTCGTCCCAAGTTTGGTTGGTTGGTTGACCTGTTCGGTAGTCCCTTTGTCTGTACTTTCCTTCGCCACTATAAGAATTCGGTCTCATGCCAGTCAGGGAATTTGTAAAAGAGCCAATGATCTTAATATACTAACCTCATTCCCTTCCACTCCGCCGTCCCTCCCAACGCCTTCATAATTTGTTATTACCGGTAGTTCTTTGTTACCTACTTCATTCCGGTCCGTTCATCGTTGTACAAGTTAGCGGCGGACTAATCGGAAGATCTCACGTCAGGTAATCTTGTAGAGCACAAACAAGATTCAGGATGGAATGGATCCCTAATTGAACCTCTCGGGTATCGCGCAGTGGGGGTCGATACAGATTGAATGGAGTCGGCACTGCACCATGTACAGTATTAATATGTGCTCGGTAATTTGGAAGGAATCGGTTACTGATTTCTATCACGGTATCAAGGAATTCATATAGATTGGATGAGGATTGTGTGTGGGGAGGGGGAGGGGTGTGCAGGGGAATCCGATGAATGTGTCTTTTAAGAATAGTAATTATGTGATAGGTTTATTATGTTCAGTGTTTATGTTCGCTGTGCTGGTCTTATTAGTGGATGAGGTCAGTAGATCTGTCAGCCAGGGGCATTGCTTGAAATAATATTTGAAGGGAGATGAGGTGAGTCGGCCAGTGAATTGGAGGTTCCAACGATTAACTGGACGTTTTCAGGGCTTCTTTTTCTTTTTCTTTTTGCATATAAAGCCTTTTTAATCGGTCTACGCAGTTTTGAAGTGAGCTGCCCAGATCATGAAACTTCTTGTAACTTTTTGCCATTGAGGCACACATTTGAACAATTTTGTGAAGAGGTTATCACTCATTTAGTTTTTATTTCAAGATATTCTGTATTGTGGCGAATAAACTCACGCTGTTCATTTTGCGAGAAGAGCCGTGCCAACTGCCAGTCACGGTGTAAATTTCGTGATCTCAGTCGCTGAGCTGCACTGGTTCATAATTAGATTTGATGCGCATACCTGTACATGTATAGACTACTCATATCCCAGGGTCAGTTCCCGTCTCGCTTATTTAAGAATGCACATTTCATGCAGGCACTGTAATCTTTACCTCACCCCCACCTCCAACAGTAGGCGTTTTTCTTTGTCATGTTTCCGTTTGCCGATAGATTCATTCGGCATGTTGCCTGTTTCAGGGCACTGAAGTTGCATCTTGATATCTAAGAACCATCTGGTCCTCATGTCTGCAAGTGATAAGTTTTGACAAATATCCTTAAAACGTGTACACCATTCTGCGTAGGTACTTTGTGTTGGCTTACAACTGGTAGCATTGATTGAACTGAATCAATATTATACAGAATTTCAATGGCTAACATAGATAATCATACGAACCAACTGTTCAACAAGCTATTCAAAAAACATTCTTGAGAGACCTGTTAGAATTTTATCAATCGACCCACCGGGCCGTGTCGCTTTCAAGCGCGGCTTGGCATGCTCGACAGCCAGGTTATAATACTGCAGGTCATTTCTTTTTCTTTGGCTATATTTCTGTGGCGTCTTCTTTTATGTTTTCCCTTTTTTCCCCCCTTAATCTCACCAATGTATTCTATGCTTCTATTATAAGCCCCAATGTATGCCTTCTGTTGCCCTAGTCGACCATATAATGAGATATTCGCTGGCTCGGCAAGTTTGGTTTTTTTTTCCGTTTTCTCTTTTCTGTCCTTATTTCGTGATGTTGGCCTTGAAGATTGCCAACTATGCCGGGCTTATCTATGACTTCTTTTATTTAAGCTGCGGCTTGCGTACCTAGGTCGCTCGTGTGCCGAGTTTGAGATTTTTATTCCAAGGGAGACCACTGGGTTATGCCGTCACAGCCAGTTTTCTTTATAAATAGCCCGCATTCATGTAGATAATGCATATCAGGCATATCATATTCTATACAGCTTATATTTTAATTTAAATTTATGAGAGTAAACAACCTTTTTTATATTGCTGTACACTGCCTTGTTTGTCTGACCTCCTTCTATCTATCTATCTATCTATCTATCTATCTATCTATCTATCTATCTATCTATCTATCTATCTATCTATCTATCTATCTATCTATCTATCTATCTATCTATCTATCTACGTCAGTCTTGCTCCTTCTCCCTCCCCATTTCCCTGTCTTTCATCTCTTCGACCCCACCTCCGGCCACAAATTTTCATTTACTGTACCTGTTTTTTGTAACGTAACACCATTATCATATCACATGCTTCCCTGCTATTATGAGAGGAGAAATGTTTCACACGTTGAGTTTGTTCTGTTATTTTGAAGACTGGCAAGGCTTTAGTGTAATCAATTTCAAGCAACAGTTAGCAGAGAAGCAGCTACGAGCGGGAAGCCACGTCCACAATTTAAGGCTATTCAAGGTAGAATTTAGTTGTTGACGACACCGAACATAGCCAAATGGTAAATTTACAATAGGGTTAGCCTAGCAGGTGATGGAGGGAACAGCCACCCCACTAGGCTACGGAAGCTGTATCGAGGGTGTTCTAGAAAGTGAAACGGCTGCAGATTTTTTCTTTCTACTTTGATAAGTCTTGGCTTTCCCTCTTAACGTGGCTGGTATATTGAAGAAAACAGTGTGAAAAATAATTTTATAATTTGTGACACATCACTAATAATAAGATCGACGGTTTTACCTGGAAACTTGGCTAGGGATGTCTGATCTGAGGAATATTCTGGTAATTCGGATTCGTTTTATTTTGTTTTGTGTTGTCTAGACAAAACCTACGGCGCTGGCCGGGAATAGGCACGAAATTAGGGCTACGAACATTTGAAAACAAAACAAAACGTTCAGGTTTTGGAAATTTTGCGGCGTCAGTGTTCAGAATTCGCTTTTGAATGTCATCGACTGACTCTCATGTTTAAATCGTGATGCAGTTCTATAGCAGTTCATCAGTACTTGTTAGGGAAGGTTCTTTGCTTGATTAGAAGGTACCTCCCACCCAACCCAAACCTTGGAAACACCCTATACTCAGACCACAAACAGCTAGAAAAAACCTGCACATACTGCACCATGACATTACCGCCGAAGGGCTCAAGCCCAGATGACTGCTGGGTCGGGAAAGTAAAAGTAAAATCCTCGGGGGTATGTCATTTATCATAACGGTGAAACCCATGTCGTGTGTTGCAAGCATAAGATTCCTTTGATACGGTGAGGCATGACGTGCCTTTGGACTGCTGTCAACATGATAGGCATTTTGAGAGTTAGGGGTCCACTGAAGACACCTGCTGACTATCAAGCAGGGCCAACGAGATAGAAATACACCTAGAATAGATAAGAAGACACAGCCTAGATCTAGATTTTCAGCTAAACTTCTCAGATGTGTGAAGTGCTCTCAGCCCTATCGTTTTTAATAAATGGTCCGTGGATTGTTGTTTAATCTTAAACAAAGACACGATTTTATGATGAATTTGAAGAGCAGGGCAAAAAATACCGGTACTGTCTCTTGCCCCAAGAGGTTTTCTTTTGGCTTCCCCAGCGTGTGGGTGTGTGCGAAGTGCGAAGGCCGCACAGTGTCATGAGAGCAGTTAGGTCAAGGCCGAATCGTGGAATTGGACCGTAGTTTTATGATCAATGGCAAGCATGCGTAGTCTACGTGTAAAGATTACAACCGAGGCTAGAGCTGAGGTGCACACAAGCTGCAGAAATAGCTGATGTGATTACAGATTGAAAGGTGATGAATAGCAAACGTACTGTAGAGGCTGTTTTTGAACAAGCAACCGGTCTTTTTATCTGTGGCCGCTATTATTATTGACTTTAGGTATTTTCAAAGTGTAGGAAGTTGTACGGCAAAGTAGGATTTTTATCATTCAGGTGTTGACTTTAGCCGTCAATTTCTAGCGCAGGGTTTCTCAGATCCTGCTTTGGTCTTTGGATATGGGGGAAACATGGGAAGGTTGTTCTCAAGGCCCTTTGAACTTCCTTGTCACATTATAATCGGCTCCGCATTCTTTAACTTTAAGCTCGGGGTGTGTTTTCTTGCTGTGTTACACCGCTTTATCCAAAGACTGTGTCGTCACTAACGCCGGCAATGCCAATGATGCTAGAAAATGGTAGATCACGATGATTAGGTCGCCATTTAAGTATGGAATGTGCTATCACTGTTTCACAGCAGTCTACTTCTCTGTATAAATCTTTCTTATTTTGTTGTTGAAATGGAGGGGATGGAGTCTTTTATTCTGCGCCTCATCTTCCAGGGATTCGTTGAGTTCTAAGACGTCTCTTGCTACATAGAAATGCGTGTAGTTGCCTAGAAAGGCTACACCAACATTTTTGCATAATTCGCCTCAGAATGCTTGTGAACAGGGACACACAAAATTAGACGGGACGGAAATATCAAGAAATGTGAGTTCAGAGGAGTTGAGAGGAGGAGGGGCGGGTTGATTAGTTATAATAAAATGGAAACATTTTCAAAGCAGAAGTATAATGAGACCGAGGGATGGAGAGCGGGATGTGTGAATTACGTTTTTTTGGTTTTTTTTAAAGTCAGGTACCGGTTTTCCCCGGACCATAACTCTTCCTGCCGCATGGATGGCTCGCTAAATTGGCTCGCACTTTTAACCGAGAAATACCCAGCAAAACTGCTCGTTAAAAATCTAAAAAACAGAGATGTTTTTCCCTACAGCTCTAATCTAACGCAGCTGCAGCTTTAGGAAATGTTGATCATCATGACATTTGTTTGACGTGCCTTTAGTTTGAGAGGACTCGGGCAGGCCCATACCTAATTTCAGTGCTTAGTCTAAGGACCATTTTCAGTCCCGATGAAGCAACGCTGATGAACTTAAAACACGTTGGCTTCTCCCTCCACTTGCATTGTTATTGTTATGTACATTGAATAAATCAACCAAGTATGTTGATAAGTGGAATGATGACCACTTGCAGTGTTTTCTCAAGGTCTCTCCTTGTCATATATG
>JAWQUT010000122.1:205844-218477 GCA_033807755.1 Ellobium chinense
CAGTGGCACAGGAAGTCCTCTCGGAGTCTGTTTCCCAATAAACTTGGGCGAGACAGAGTGACATGACCCCATAAGGACTGAGATTACCGGATAAATATTCTAATGTCGCCGTAATCTGACCACGGGATCAATGTTTAGCCATTTTCTCACAGCGGGGCCTTCGGATTTATTTCCTGTAGGGGGAAGTAAATAGCATGTATGTGTTGGTTTTTGGTTGTTTTTTTTTTTTGGTAGCATTTTTAGGTGGGNATTGGATATCGGTTCATTACGTTGTAGTCAAAAGGGGGGAGGGGGAGGGGGGGAGAGATGAGACATAATCTTTTATGCATGCTGGCAAGTATGAGTCAGCTAATGTGTGTTATTGAGATAAACAAACAGAATTTGGGCTTTTTGTTGATGAGTAACGCGTGCGACCGTATATGTAAATTATGATGCCTGTTTACATTAATCATAAGGTCATATTCCACAACATACGTCTATGTTGACCATAATTATAGGGTCGTATTTCACACAAATATGTCTGTGTCTGATGCAACTTTTGGTACTCTCATTTTCTTGAGAAGTTTAATTTGCTTCTGTTGACATTTTATGAGTGTATATATGAGTTCCAAATCATAAGGCTGGAAACATTTTCTGACATATTTGGCCTCCTCGGGTTAACAAAAAAAGGATGAATGCAGTTGTATTTGCCCTTGACCTCTTCCTCGGCTGTAGCTCCGTCCTGATCTTCTTTCTATGGAAAATTATAATACACGTGAACACAGATGATAATGTTTTAAGCGAGAGAAGCAAGCGCACTGCGGTACAATCCATGCAGACGAAAAATGCACTACGTATTTCAGAGTCCATTAACTTCAAGAGATACAAATGAAATAAAATGAAATTTTGAGGACATTAACAGACAGATGATATATTTTATAAATAGTTCAGGTATTATTGACTGAGATCCACGCTTTTGTCACAGCAAAACAAAACAAAAAATGACCTGTCACTGTCAGGAGCCAATATACGAACTGCACACTTGGCACGTTCTTGTTTGACGTTTTAAATTTTTTAGCTGTAACATAATCAAATGTACCTAGATATTTGAAAATTCAAATGGCAGCAGACAGTGTCCACGTGACAATGAGTATCGAATTTCAGACACATTACATTTGAAATAATGAAGTTATTTGACTTAGAAATTAAGTACATTTTCTTCTTCTTCTTGTTGTTGTTGTTGTTGTTGTTATATGGACCTTCCGATGTATTCTTTCTATGCTCCGGCGAAGCTTTGACGTTTTGGAGAGGCTTAGCCTTAACCAAAATGACGACAACAAATCTCTCATCTGTTACGAATTACTTTAAATGCTCTCGTCCAACATCAGATATTTTCTATGACATTCCACCTGTGTATGCGCACCTAAGGCTAAGCTTTGGCGAGTCTGTCAGAATGTGTACACAAAGAGAGGGGGAGAGGGGCGTTAACATCTTAACATGTTAACATTTTAAGATCTGTTGTTAACATTTCGAAAATGGAGTCAAGATATAAATGCTTTGATGGAAGATGAGGGTGTTTTCTTTCTAAACAGCCAACGATTTTTTGAAAGAGATTGTTTAATTAACGAAGAAATTGCCCACGTGCGCAGACACTGGATTAGTGACCGTACAACAAATTTATTATATCCGCGACCTCGACTGCCTATCTAGCTCGACATAACGGGCTAGTTTCCAGGAATGCGAATTTGTGAGACCCAATGCTATAATCCACTTGTTCTGAACTAACGCTTTGGTGGTGGATGCTCACACTTGGTTCGAAACCTATCGCTTTCCGGGGCGTAACTTGGCCAAGTAGTTCAGGTAAAGCAGTATTTCCATTCTCATGCTGCAAGTCTGCAGCAATACGAAAGTAGATGTTAGTGTTGGGGAAGGGCGAGAGGATATCTCATGTGTAACATGACTGTGATCACTTCCAAGATACGCCCCAGAACATTACTAACAGCGTACAGTGTCCAGTCTTGCATTGTTCAGCTTCATAGCATATGATCATAATTTGGTGATGGATGCCCCATATTTGTTCTAGAATTGTCGCATCCAGGGGCGTAACTTGGCCAAATAGATTAGATAAAATAGTATTTTCATTCTCATACTGCAAGTCTGCAGCAAGAAGAGAGCACATAATATCAGGATAAGGGAGGTGGTGGTTGGAGGGGCGAGGGGGGTTGTTAACAGGTTAACATTTTAAGATCTGTTGTTAACATCTTAACATGTTTCCCAAGATACGCCCCAGAACACTGCTTACATCATACATCACCTATTCTTGCTTTGCGTAATACCAAATCTGTAATCATAATTTAGATGAGATTTATGCAGTTATAGTTGTCTGTAGCAATCCCGAAAAACTAGTTACCATGTTTTTAGATAGGATTGTGAAAGAATTGCATATTATGAAGTGATCAGGTCGGATGTTTCCACATGGACGTGTTGTTTCTACAAGGTTAAGAAACCTTTTTTAATTGCATCCCTTTATCATAAAAAAGTCATTGCTTTTTTTTCTCAAAGTTGCTGTCCTTTTGGAAGGAGTGGCAGAACAGTTGCATAGACTATCTTTTCTATAATTCTAACAGTCCTTAGTTACAAAATTACTGTCTATCCAGTTAGAGCAAATTTAATGTTCCGGAATCCTTTAATGAATGTGTGGACATTACTTTAACATCACTATTGGGAAACGGTTTTAGTAGTGGAAGACAGTATTTTAATGATCTGTTTGAATATACTACTGCAACATATTTATTTGCGAAAAATGCTTGTTCGATACAATTCATTGTAAATACATATAAAGTGCTTGCAGTATTGTTTCAAAGTCAGATCGGTCGTAATTACCCAGAAACCTTTTCTCATATTTCGTTTAGTTCATATAACTAGATAGGAGTGTCTCATGCTTGATGAACTTTCTTAGTTTAATATAGTTACTAGGGCTATAACTTTTTCATTGCGCCAAGGTAAACCATATCCATTTTTTCTACCCACAATTTGCTGATTAAGGATTAATCTTTGGTATTTCAGCATTCTTCCAAAACAGTAAGAAGTCAGTGGTACAATTGACTTTATTTCGTATATCAGACATAAATGTATTGCAGTCTTTTAATTTTCTTTTAAGGCAATGAAATTAATACAATTTTTTTAGCCAAGGATGATGAGGCCAGGGCCCCAAGTAAAATTTGTGCCATTGGAACTGAACACCTTAAGAGTCCTTTTCTTTTCCGCGGCACCAAATTTAATGAAATATCTTGATATTATACAGTTACGACTGCTGAAAATGTTCACTGAATTACCCCTTTAAATGTAATGTCTGTTGCTGAAAATGTTCACTGAATTACTCCTTGAGATATAGTTTAATGTCTGTCGCTGAAAATGTTCACTGAATTACTCCTTTAAATGTAATGTCTGTTGCTGAAAATGTTCACTGAATTACTCCTTGAAATGTAATGTCTGTTGCTGAAAATGTTCACTGAATTACTCCTTGAAATGTAATGTCTGTTGCTGAAAATGTTCACTGAATTACTCCTTGAAATGTAATGTCTGTTGCTGAAAATGTTCACTGAATTACTCCTTGAAATGTAATGTCTGTTGCTGAAAATGTTCACTGAATTACTCCTTGAAATGTAATGTCTGTTGCTGAAAATGTTCACTGAATTACTCCTTGAAATGTAATGTCTGTTGCTGAAAATGTTCACTGAATTACTCCTTGAAATGTTATGTCTTTCACTATAAATGTTAACTGAATTACTCCTTGAAATGTAATGTCAGTCGCTGAAAATGTTCACTGAATTACTCCTTAAAATGTAATGTTTGTTGGTTCTTTCCATCAGGTGAGGACTGGGAGAAGGAGCTCCAACAGGAACTCCAGGACTATGAATTGGTCGGTGGAGAGGGCGATGAGAACGACGAGGCTGACGATGAGCTTGAGAGGGAAATACTTCAACAGATCGAAAACGAAGCAGGCTCGTTAACATAGCCTTGTCCTGTCATGTCTTTCCTTTTTTTGTGATCCATTGTTTGTTTGCATTATTGTATTATGATTTGCCAGCTCATGACTTGAAGGTATGTACATGGAATTCAGACTAGGCCTTTCCTTTATACCCTAGAATTGTGCATCAGTGTTATGTGATGAATCAAACCTTTGATGTGATGGAAGTCAAAGAGAAAAATATATTTTGATCAAAATTTTAAAAAAAAATATAGATCTAGCATCCCTTAGATTAGATCCGGGTAAGCTGTTTTGTCTAAAAGCTGCCCATTTTTGAGGTCGATGAATGTTGTTTGTACAGCACATCAGTGTATCTTTGTATGAAATATTTGTCGTGATAACATTAGGAAAAGGTTTTTGATTTATTTGAAAAAAAATAATAAGGTATAATTATTATAATAAAGTGTTACATTGTCTAAAATAGAAAGTTATTGTGTAATCCCAGATCCTTTTAGACCTTTTCTTGTAGAGTTTAGTGATGTGGGTAGTAAAATACTCTGGTGTTCTATGATAAATTTAACTATTATATGACAACATTTTTACCATGCACATAGTTTTGTGTGAAATGAAGAATTATTATTTACATAATATTACTTTCTGTTCAAAATTCATTGTCCCATGTAAAATCTAATCTAAATAAGACTTCTGGAAATAGCTTGCAAACTGATTTGAATTCTTTAAGTGCTGGGGAATACCGAAGCCAAAAAATAAAGGTCTTGATTATTTTCTGTTTCTAAAATTTATTTCTTGTCTTCATATTGAGGTTAAAGTTTAATCCACAGTTTCTACAGAGGCCCATCGAGTAGATGAAATTTCTATGGCCCTTCAGATCAGGAGTTCTTTTTTAAACATTATTCTTCATCTGAAAGAGAAGGCTTTGTTAGATACTTGCCAAACTCCCACACAGCCAGGAGATTATTTTTGCAGTGCAACGATAATATCATGAATTTACAGAAATAATCTCCAATTTCTCAAAGACCCGGCATTTTATTTTCATAATACTTTGTACAACTTTAGAAGTCCTTGCAGATTCTCAGAATGGAGAATAGTCTTTATAAAAAGAAAAGAAAAAGGTGCGCACAAATAGGTGATTTGATTCAAACAGTTTGGGCAGAGTGTTTTATTTTTGTGTTTTATTTTTATGACAGGAGATAATCATGTATCTTCTTTGAGATAAGAAAGAGTCAAATGACTGGTTTCAGATATCTTATATCCTGTACTTGCTTATTAAAAATGTCTCACGACAGAAGGGTTTATGTTGGTTTTCCCATCGAAATCACCTTTTTGCATCTTTGTTTTATTCACATACATACTATGTTCTCGGAAAATGTTCGTGCGAAACTGTAAACGTCTTCATGCAGCACGACATCAATACTATGTTCTCGGAAAATGTTCGTGCGAAACTGTAAACGTCTTCATGCAGCACGAGAAAAGAGACAAGAATTTTACGAGAGTAAACACCTTTGAATATAATCATTCAGTTGTTTCCAAAGCAGTTTTGGCAAAGATAAGCCCTTGTGTGGCGAGATGTGTAAGATTCTTCCTTAACCCATTGGCAAGTCAGACACAAGAACAGTTGTTGAGATTTGATTTCTGCTGTCTTTGCGCCAGGAAAAAGCAAACATTCTTAGAGATAAGCGAAAGAAGTTTTGTACATATTTTGTAACTGTACATATATGTGGTATTCCACTCAAGAACCCATCCTGCAGCTCTGTGGTGTATTACATCATCCTTGAACATATTAACGGGACACAAGGCAAAAATTGTTCATCCTTTTTTTTTTTTTTAAATGCCCATTTCGTCCATTGACGCAGACCACATATATGTAAATAATGAGATTTCTTATATGTGGAGTTATTAGGTTTTGGGTGCTTTTCTCAAATGTTTGGTTTGCCCTGGGTCTGTTTGTTTACCGTTATGTTAATAATGTCATGTCCTACATGAAAATGAAACCCATCTTGTATGTTGTGTTCACATGTTAAACAGTGATAAATCATCAACCTCAGTGTTGTTGTTAGGGGGTTGTGAAACGTCAGAGGCAGTGCAGTGGTTCTCAGACTTTGGCCATTTTTTGAGGTACTGATGATTAATATCATTTTGCAAGTTAACAATGGTACTTCTTCTGATTGCAGCTTATCTCCAGATAGTTTGGAGTCCTTCCACAGCTAAAATCGCAGAGGTTGTTACTGAGCTTATTTTCCACTTTTTTATCTTTTGGTTGAAGTTGTAAAGGAAACAAATTTAATGAAATTTGAATTCATAACTTGCATAGTTCATCCTCACCAGAGCACAATCATTAGGTGTATTTGAGAATCAATTATATCTTTGTTTATTTCATAGGATAAACCTATGGCCGACTTTTAGGTTAAAGAAAATAGAGTTGAACTACTTATTTGGGCGAGATAAGATATCACCCATTATATTATCAAATTTGTGTAACTTCGTATTCCACAAACACAGGGTTGGAGATACAAACACAGGGTTTGGAGATAAATGGGGTCACATGCAACTCTATTATTAGCATGAAGAAACCTACTTCCTCACAGTATTGATACTCCATTCAATCTGTAGTTAATTCTTGAATACTGAATACCTGCGTTGTCATCAGAACCGGCCTGAAATTCGTACCAAAAGGATATCAAAATTAACACATTACTTCATATGTAGAATGTGATTTTTTTACATCAACACAAACAATGTAAAATGTGATAAGCGTTTGAACATTTACATTGGATAATGTACTTGAAATCTCTAAAGGGTGTTCTGAGAGTTACTTTAGCTTAAACTGGGTGGTGTTTTCATAATGAAATGTGTTTGCTTTTCATAACATTTTATTCAACCCTTATCTGTGAAAATAATAATCTGCCTTGTTCTGTGTCCTTGAGACGAATTGATTGAAGTGTTTTGTTTGGGTTTTGGTTTTTTTTTAATGTGGGCATTATCAGGAGCCAAGTTAAGCTGTACCCGGCTTTACTTTTTAATAGGGAAAAGTTCACTTCATCAAGTCAGCAAATGGTTGCTTTTTTTGGTTAATAGAATTTTACCATCTTCTAACAAACGGCTTATCGGGCTTATCGTTTTTTTTGTCTGTCAGAATCAATTTACTGCATATTCATAATCTACATATAAATAATCATCTCAAACAAAATATTTTTGTGAAACTACTACTTCCCCTGACACAATAAAATGAAATTTGAGCCACTTTTAAACAGAAATGCTCAATTGCTGAAAAAACAGTTTTTGTTTTTGGTGGAGATAAGCCTTTTTGTCACGAGATGTCAGAGTTTAGGTAACATATTACTCTTTTTCAGTAAATTCAGTTTTAGGTTTGAAATTCCCTTAAAAGGTATTGTCATTCTGAAATTGATTTTATGCTTTAATATTCATGTGTGTTTATGATGTACATTGGAGTGTAACAAAAGTGCATCAGTTGCTAAAAAAGCTTGAAGCCTTTGCCCCCAAGGCTGTTTTCATGTTTGATACCATGGTATTGCACTGATAAGGCTAACCAAGGCAACTGGTATTATCTTGTGGCAGAGCAAGTTGGCGGATCCCCTGGATTTTGTTTTGTTCTAACCAAAGACACATTACCGACTCGGAGAGACAATGTAGTTTGACACTCTGAATCTTGTGATATTAGTAGCCACACAAAGATGTAAAGCTGTGTGGAATTAGTTTTCGAGCTTCAGATGAAAGCAGTTCTCTTAATCCTTTGTAGTCTTGTTTGGTTTTTTCACTTTTGATATTATTTCCTTTTGAGTTTTTTACGGCATGTAAACCCCCAGTTCCCGCAGACGCACTTTGAGTTCAGAATATCCCAGTACCGGATATTGGATTGTTGTGGGCAAGTCAGTGTTGGATTGGGTTATCGTTGCCGCCTGTTGTCCAGCATTTCATTTCTATTAACATTATTTTTAAATGTACTTTTGGAGCTTTCACAATTCTCTGTGTTTACAGTTTACATTATTGTGATTACACATTGCTTTTTGGTAGTTAGAGACAGGAATTAATATATGAACAAAAACATCGAGCAATGCTGTTGAAAGTTCCCAAACCAGGTTTTAATAATGCCACTATTCAATACTTTTAATGCTTCAGTTTTTGCACTTTGGTCACCATTTACTGAATCTGAGAAGTTAGTTTTCACTTTATCCAGCCCTGTGTGTGTTTCTAGTTGACAAGAGTGGTATTACTCAACACTGAATATGGTCTAGCTGTTTGTGCCAACGCTCAATACAGAGTGGTGCAGGCACACAAGGAACTTGCTTTTCAGTGGGGTTTTTTTCTCCTCGCTCTCCAGTTCTTTTTATTTTCTTGTATTAGACAAATGGAAAATGGGGCGGGAGGATGAAGAGTTAATGGTCATTGGGCTGTTGTATTCATTTTGCATAAAAGTACAGGGTAGGCAGGTCAAAGTGACCTTGTTTATCTTAGTGATCTTGGTGGCACAAAATAAATTACATCAGTAATGGGTGTTATAGAGCAAAACACTCATTTTTGCATCAGATAGGGATGTATGTTAATCACGGAGTTGTTGTTTTTATTTCTGATAATGATCAGTGCACTGAAAACACATACAAATCTAATCTGTATGAATCATCCCGAAACAGCAGGCCCATGCATTCCCGATATGGTTTTCTGAACTAGGTCGCTTATTTGGTTATCAAATATATGATGTTCCTTCAAGGTCTGAAATAGCTGGAGCTCATTTTAAATCAAACTTGGGCCCACAACAAACCAATCTACCAGACATGGTGATGTGATCATGGATTTAGTGATACTAGATTTAGTGTAGAGTTCCAAAGAGTACACTTCAGGCTCTGCAAATGAATTTTGTATCTATGGAGACTAATCTGATGCTTGCCTCATTTTATGTGTAGGGGTTATGATATAGTTGATAATATGTATACCTGTGTTCTTGACACCACCCTCCCCTTTGCGATGGGCATATGATATCAGCAGGTTGAAAACCCTTAACTTCACACAGTGGTTGTTTTGTCCTCAAACAAGATCTGCACCATATGGTACATTCCAATTTTTTTTAACGATAATTTCATAGGAGTTGAGTCATCGAATATTACATATGCCTGCTGTTCATACTGTCTGTTATATTTGGATTAGTACTCTCCTCCTGTAACTGTTCATGCACTTTGTATGATAACCCCCAGTCATCCAGCTGAATAATGGTTATGGTTAATCTTGATTGACGGACATTTTAAAACTGGAGCAGGTGTTGTCAGGTTTGGCTCTTTTCCTTTTTTTTCCTCCGGCAATGATGAGTCACAATACAACATATTGTACAAAGTACTCCTCAATCCATTATTATATAGTATATTGGCAACTGGTCTTCTCAGTTTACAGGTGTTCTTTGTCCATTTGGAGAAATCCCGGTCTGGTACTCTTCCAATGTGTGCTCGCATTAGGGTTAAGGATAAAGTTAGGGGCAAGCTTTGCTAAGACAGATGATCCATCGAGATTGTTAAAGGACTTAGAAAAGTGCTTTCTCGTGCCTAACCCTTGTGGTCTTACAAACGGAAGTAAGTTTTGGGAGAATTCCAGGATGGTACCAAATAGACATCGAACATCTGATAGGCCTAGTTAAATTCTGGTGACGATCTGCTGAAGGTGTGGAAGTGAAGAAAGGGTTGGTGGAGCGTTGAACTGAAGGGCTTTTTCAGGGAGGTTGCCAAGATGGCTAGGTTTTGCCAAAGAGCAGGTCACGCCTCCTGACGAAGAAGACATCATTTGACCATGTCAGATTTGGCCTGAGGTTGAGAGTGAACATACACATAATAATGCTCAAAAACAGATTGGGGTAGAGGGAAATGCATGAAATACAAAGGTAATGCAGAAAGAGGAAGAAAGAAGAGAATAAAAACGTGGTGAGACTCGAACCTGCGACTTTTGCATTGGCATCAATTGCCATTTCGTCTTTTGGGATTCAAGAAGACATTTATGTGTAACTGGTGCATATTAGTTCAGCAGTGTTTCTCAGACTGTTATAAGCCCAAATTGTATTAGCATGGTCTCCTAACAGTGTACCAATAGAGTGTAGTGGTCAGCGTTTTAAGTGATGTTGTATTAAACAACATCTGACTGCTTGTAATGGAGAACTGTGTATAATCAGTAAATGTCCCATAATTGTAAATACCGGTACTTCATTTGTATATCATATCTGTTTGCTAGGACCAATGCCTTCTACAAAACACCTGTGTAGCAAACCGAATGTGGGAATAAATTCCTTAAAGTACAGTTTACTTCTTTGTGTCCGTTTTATGTATGTCTGCATAATATGTGTTCTCATGTATTGTGTAATTGTTATGCTTTGTCGTTCTGTTGATGATTGATGATGATGGTGGTGATGGAACAGAAAAAAAAAAACAACTGATGCCATTGTTTGTCTGTCTGTCTGTCGCTTGGTCAGTCTGTGGGCCTTTTCTCCACAGACGTCTAAAACACAAGCTGGAAACAGACATGCAGAGTGACAAAAAAAAACTACGACTGTCGCCAGACTTCTTTTGCTCGCACTGGGCTTGCTAGCCACATGCGTCACCCGTATGGAATTTTTTTCACCTTAACCTACGCACATAACATATTATCGCCTGACAGATCGGAAAGTGCCATTGTCATGGGTGCTGTGAAGAACCCTAATGAGTGAGGTCCTAAAACCTCAGCCAAACTACTATGTTACACTCTACACAGTCAACCATTCTCAAACACCGCACAATCTATACATATTTTTTTGGCGTGGGTTAGGAAGCTCTCACTCCAGGAGCGAGGCATCAGAAGATCTTCAGAGGAAGATATCCCCGTCCAGCAAGTGGAAGTCAGTATTGTTGTATCATTACCCATGAACGTTTTCAGTGGTGGCATATGACATCCATGTTCTACGTCTGGGCCATTCCCTGCGCTCTCTACGGCTTGCAATATTATTTCCATGGCCAGCACATATAGTATTGGGGAAATAGTACATCCCATGGCAATACCCATTTGCAGATGAAGCCATGGTATTTTGTATTCCTTGGTGGAAAGTCGCGTATGCAGCATCATTCTTACTGGCTCTGGAATGTGGTACATTTCCAGTGCTTGCCTTAGCAAAATCTGATGCGGTACTGAGCCGTAATACTTGGCAGCCTTCTCGGTTTTTGACCCTTGAGAGCAAACATTTCGTCATCTGTTGAGAAAATCTTGGAATCTTTCCGAAGGTGTACTTGGATTGGTCATTGATGCAGGACTGGTTGGTTGATTTGTTGGATGGCTGGCTGGTTGGTCGGCTGGCTGGCTGGCTGGCTGTATCTTTAGTCCCCTAGAGCAGTTGTCCCATTCGGAGACTTCCAAAAACATAAAATTAATTTCCCTAGATGACGAACATCATCATCAGAGAAAAGATTTGGGCTGGACCAGAGAAGAGAAAAACACTCCCCAGAGGACTTTTGGGCACCACCCTGGCACCCTCTCTTTTTTCTAAAGCCACGACCCTGAGCCAAAATCTAGTGCCAAGGTCATGACCTAACCCACGCCATTTTAATTAAGCTTCTACAATATTCCAGCACATCCTAGGCGAGAGCATGACAACATTACGTGTGAAGCTACATAAAAATAGACTCATAATCTTAATTAGCCCAGGATCCAATTTGTGAAATGCTCGCATAGAATCTATAATAATCCCTGCTATCGCACGTTTTTATCTGATCTAATGAGTGCAAGTATTGACTTATTTTTTATGAGTTTTATTAGATACCTACTCGTATGTTGGGGCAGGGTGGGGGAAGATACGGGAACGGGGAAACGGATACATAATTTTAATATCCATGACGTCTTATGATCAGTTATTGGATTTTTCTCCCATATTCTTTCCTTCATTCCTTCGCCTTCCACTTGATTCGTTTCTTCTCCTTCCCTCTCTCCCTCCCTCCCTCTCTCTCTCTCTCTCTCTCTCTGTATCTATGTATCTCTGAAGTTCCTCCCTCTTCTCTCCTCTCTCTCTCCTCTGTCTCTCCTTTTTTAATCTCGCTCTCTCCTCCTCTCTCTCTCTCTCTTCTTTTTTTCTCTCTCCTTTGCTCTCTCTATCATTCTCCAATATATAGACACTAATTATGACATACAGGCCCCTTGCAATTTCCGAATCCAAAACAAGTTAGACTTTTGTGCGTTTGAGTAAGAAAATACGACTTTTATTTACCCAGAAGGGAAATTGACGTACAATATTATACAATGTTATACATCTCATACATAATACATAATATAAAGACAGAACATTACACTATACATGTAAATACATAATATTACAAATGAAATACATAACATTTTTGCAGGTCGCCAGCGGTGCCGCGGCTTGGTTTCCCCCCNGCAGTGCAGCGCCCTTGTCTCCCCTGCTTTAAAGCCAGGTACTCGTTTACACCTGATTTGAGTGAGGAAATGGAAGTGAAATGTCTTTCCCAAGGACACTATGACGTAAACCGTCCAATATGCGAGTCAAACACACAAACTTTAGACTTGATCGTCTCCACTATCTTCAGTTTCTGAGTGCGACTCACAAACCGCGCGGCCACGCTGCCTCCCTCGGGATTATTTACCGTCCTTGACCTTGCAACTTTCGCTTGTGCTCCCTCCTACCCGGCCTC
>JAWQUT010000122.1:239145-250752 GCA_033807755.1 Ellobium chinense
GGGGAGGGGGGGCACGCTCTCTTAAGAACTGCGATTTATTTCGGCCTCTGTTTTAAACATCCGTGTATAATTCAGCTTCTGAATCAGTCAGTCAGGACAAACAGTCTCGTGTTTGCTATGGCGTCAGAGTGAGGCTGGAAAGCCTGAATGACTGATGTGAGTAATGCTGGTGAAGAGGCCATGCGATTGGGAAACAAAGCTGGGAGATAAAAAAACTTGTGAGCGACACTGGCCTGCTTTAGCAGTGTAGAGGCCTCGGCTGGCCTAGTTGGGCCACCTGGAAAGCTTTTTCTAAAGCTTTTTCGGCAAGATCAGTTATAACAGTCAATCCCTCCCACTGCCATCCCATTCTCATCGCAGCCATATAAGAGATACACACATATGACACTCACCAACCCACCCTGCACCCGACATCCTCAGCCCTGTGGTGGCCCGTACCAGTATTGTAAATCTGCGTCCGTTGAAGAACAATGGCCCAGATGTACACAAGCCATGGGCGTTATCTGGATGAGATTTGACGGAAGGGGGAAGGCGGGGGGAGGGGGGTTGCGGACGAGACCAAATTCCACCCTCTTTCCCTCACCTCTCTCGGCCCCTGGTTGCTCCACTCTTCATACCCTCCAGATCCCTGTTTTACACTCAGCAATTCGGTGACCTTCACCCCCCCCCCCCCCNCCCCTCAAACCCCAAAGCTGTCTCATCCTACCCCCAACGGATAAACACAATACCAGTAAATCAGTGGCATCTGATCGGCCATTGAATGGCTCATGGAGTGTCCGAAGGAAGAAAAACGTGAATCCTTCGTGACCTTTCCACTTTCCGCACGCGCGCTGAGAGGCGCGGGGCCCTACTACAGTTAATATGGCTGCCAAATAGTTCTATCTGCCAATCATTTTGTTCGATTAGCAATGCACAGGTACCCAAATCCCATGAAAACCGCAACAGAAAAGTTAAAAAACTCAAGTTAGTGATGAGAAATGTGAAATAAAGATTACCTTCAGTAACAGCAATGTCCAGCAAATTGTGTTCGTGTAAGATAAACACGTACAGTGCAGATACAGACTTCTAGTATGTACCCCACCATCTGCTCATCATATCAGAACCACGCAGATGACAACTTTCAGTCAAACCTCCAAGTGGTTTTCTCTGCACGTGCGCGTGGCCCCTGGGCTAACCTTTTTATCTGCTCCACGAAAGCGTGTGTGTCCCTATTTTGTGGGTTTGTTGTTTACTCATCTTTTTTCTTCTTCTTCTTCTTCTTCTTCTCTTTCCCCTTGTTCTTTTCTGTTCGGACGAAATCGAACTCATTCACTCACTCACTCACCAACTAACATTCGCGTGCCTTGTGGCCTCTACTTGAACCCGGGGTCACCAAAAGGTTAGGGAGTACTTTGGTCTGGCATTTTCAGACTAGGGACAATTTTTCTCTTCTTTCTATTTATCCTTTTTGATCCTCTTCTATTTCTCTTTCAGCATTATTCTAGCAAGGGTCAAGGTTGGGTTGGTATCAGAGACGTAAAGTAGGTGATTCATAATATTGAATTGACTGAATGATATCAAGATCTGGGAACAAGTGACACGGTGGTCTAAGGGTAGACCCTAAAACCTGTTCCTTTATCTTTCCGTTGGCGTGCACTCTTGTTTTCATTCTCTCTCTCTCTCTCTCTCTCTCTCTCTCTCTCTCTCTCTCTCCTCTCCCTCCCCCTCTCTTTCTATTCATCCCATTTGATCCTTCTCTTTTTCTCTTTCAGCATTATTCTAGCAAGGGTCAAGGTCAGGTTGATATCAGAGAAGTGAAGTGGGTGATTCATAATATTATTGAAGTGACTGAATGATATCAAGATCTGGGAACAAGTGACACGGTGGTCTAAGGGTAGACCCTTAAGTCCAAAGCCTCTTCCTTTATCTTTCCGTTGGCCTGCTCTTGTTTTCATTCTCTCTCTTTCTCTCTCTGTCTCTCTCTCTGTCTCTGTCTCTCTCTCTCTCTCTCTCTCTCTCTCTCTCTCTCTCTCTGTCACCCCTCCCTCTTCTCTCTCTCTCTCTCTCTATTTTCTCTTTCCTCCCCTCCCCTCTCATCCCCGCGAAATCATGGCAAGAAGTTTTATCAGCCTTTGCTTATTCTGCAATGACCTTTTTAAAATGCCCAGATCACTGTAAGTTTTTATCAAGGCAGTGTGAAAAAATCTCTCTCTCTCTCTCTCTCTCTCTCTCTCTCTCTCTCTCTCTCTTTCTCTCTCTCTCTCTCCCTCTCTCTCTCTCTTTTTCTCTCTCTCCCCTTCCCTCCCATTCTCTCTCTCTCCTCTCCTATCATTTATTGTCATGAGAAGGAGTTTGGTCAGCCTATGCATTTAGATTGCTTATTCTGCCTGAGTAAACGCGATGACTTTGTTAAAATGCCTAGTGCACTGTCAGTTTCGAATAAATTAGAAACAAATATGATACCAAACAAATCACAGTGACTAGAACAGAAATTTGACTCTTAGGTTAAGTGGCTAAGGGCAGACAATAAGGGCAAACACATGAATCCTTTGAACTTTTTTCGGTCCTTGAAAAGTTTCAAGCGTAGATCTGTTCTGCGACATTGCAGACAAAACTTCTCTGTCTAATTCAGAACATTCAAGTTACGATCTCATTAAGTATAATAGTTTGCCCTCAAGGTTTTTGTTTCTGTTTTTGCTTTGTTACCACAAAAAGTTTTCACGTGATCCTTTGTGTTTCCCTATCACGCGATTAAAATTATTTTCACCCCACTGACGCATTGCCCACTTGCCGCGTGTGATGCGGGAATTTCCGATTGTCTAAACGTGTCAGTTCAGCCGCTCGTGGGCAGTGAGTGGCAAACAGACGTCAAAACAAAATCATTCAGATTTTTTTTTTCTTTTTGGCGGTTACAGTGGGTTAATCTGAGACGACTAGATTAGACTAGACTAGTTTTTGACGCACCACATTGTCTGACAAAGAACAAAAGAAAAACGAATTGAATAATTTGTACATTTCTTATTGAGAACAGGTGCAATGTAGATGTAGATCTATTCCACTTGAAAACCAAAGAGAGTTCTAGTGCCTTCTTTCAAACCTCACTCACCTTTTCCCATCTAAATCCCAACAAAAATCTGTCGCCCTTTCTCCCCTTCCCCCCTCCCTAAAAAAAAAGCAAGCATCAGTAATTTTTTTGGTTGTTGTTAGATAATTTTAACCTCATTTCGTGAACTAAACAGCAGCAAAAACATAACTGAGTGATAAACTTTTTCGTGTTTTGCCGGCACTGCAGTTATCAAACTGATTTAATCAAACAGTTAAACAAACAAGTCAGGATCAAGACAACACAACTCCTCCATGCAGTTTATTAAAGATGGCAAGTATCATAGGCGAAAGAGTTCTTTCCAAAAGGGATGGGTGCGGTGGACGTTTAGAGGTTGAGTCGCTGGAGGAATAGCCTGAGACTGAGAGAGAGGGAGTAGAGAAGAATAAAGCCTGAACTCTGAAGTTGAGTCAGATTTTCGGGATGGGGGTAAGCACCGCATGCTTGTTAATCCTGTTCTCTGCCCATGTTAAAAGCTATTGCTGTATCTCTTCTATTTTGAGAGGCAACCTTTAATATTTTCACAAATAATTTCATTTCCTCTTGTTTCAAAGCCTCTGACTCTATTAACCACCCACGGGATGTCAGACGATTGGAATGAAATGCTTTCTTTCAGGTTTAGATTAAACCACAATCGTTTCGGATTGTCGCAAAATGTTCAGCCTACTCTAAACACGTTCATTTCCTGCAAAGTAATAATTATTTTGTTTCTTTTATTGTTTAGAATGACAAGGTCAAAAGACAGCCATTTAAAGAGAGAAATTCCAGTTTTTGTTTTTCTTTGCACAGGGTGGATGTCTTAAGAGATTAGGATAGGGATAGTTTCATACACGATTTGCCATTGCAAATATAAGCCTACCGAGTTTAGAGCCAGTCCCTCTGCAGGTACACAGAGTCCTACACTAATCCTGCCTTTGCATCTATTTTAGCTTTTTGGGGGGAGCATGATAATTCAATCTAGCATGAACAAAACAACAACAACAACAATAACAACAACAATAACAATAACAACAACAACAACAACAACAACAACAACAGAAAACAACAACCAAATGTTCCACTCTCACAGCCCACATTTAAACCTTAGAGTGCTTCTCCAAAGGTGATCTTCCTGCATTGTTTTTTTTTTTTGCTTGCGTCTTCATCTTTTTTCCGACTGATCCTTTGTTCTAAAGGAAATTTTAGAAGTGTTTCGCTTTGTAGGCCTACTTTCGGGAATGACTGATAGTCTCAGATAAAACTATTTAGAATTTGAACAACAACAGCGACGACGACAACAACAACAACAACAACAACAACAACAGTAAATAGGGGAAGAGGGAAGGAGGGCAGGGAGTACTTCTCTCGCTCAACCAATGTGGATTATGCATTTTCACATTTAAGTCTAGCTATATTTGCGGATAAGAACGGGCGACTTGGCCCACTTCAGAAAAGAAAACCAAACTTATTTAACAAAGAAGCCAATAAAATGGAAAGCATTTTTGGCATATAAGCCTTAGCTATGTCATTAACCCCTTCCCCAACCCTTTTTTTTTTTTTTGGCCACAGTGATTCTGGGTTCTAAATCCATACTTGCATGCGCCATACACGTGCAAAAAGGTGCACTAAAACTGTATGCAGAATGCAGACAATTTATGAATTCTGCATGTAGGACTTAGATTGTATACTATTGTTGACACAACAAGCAGATGCAACACATCGATGGATCTCGATGTAGTCAGGAAGTCAAAGGCAGCGGCGAGGATTTTTTTTTTTTTCCTGACGTTAATCCTCCTGGACTCCACCATCACCACTCTCTCTAAAGTTTTTTTTTTTCATTTCCCATGTATTTATGTATACCGGATTGTATATATAATATTCATGTAGTCATGTTGGGTTTATCAAACTGGTAAGTTTTCACAGAAAGGTTCTAATTATTTTTTTTTCTCAATTAACAGAGCATCGTCGACAATAAAATGAAACACGATACCCCCTTCCCCTCCAACAACTGTGCATCTCTCATGTTTGACTTCCATTCCCATTTTTTTTTTTTTAAATTCGTCTCTGTTTATTGGGCAGGCATGGGTCAGAGGCCTATCCTATGTTATTGTCTGTCCATACAATAACAATTGAAAAACTCGCGCCTGAATATGGACATAATGTACATTAGGTTTTTGCCACCTTTCTAGTCATGATACACAGGAGTGATCTTCCACGCCCATTACTTATTTTCGTATATCCCGTCACCTTTGGCCTTTGCTTCGTCTTCACTCACCTTTATTGCCTCTCCCTCCCTCCTCCCTCCCCCCTTACGCGTTTCATGCGGTCCCTGTAATCGCTTCACCTCACCCCCTCCTCTTTTCTGAGCGTATGTAATTTATTTATGGTGGATTCCATTGTCTCGATCATTTCGCTTGAACTTCAGTAGACTGTCATGTCACGGTGTACAAGTAGTCTAGTTAGATCTAGGAATCAAATGGATGCATGTTCTTTGATTAAATTTTAGGTTACGTGGTGTTCCTCAACCCCCTCAGAACGCATCCTGAACTGCCCACAAACGGTAATTACAGTGCGATCTATCCGATATTATGTATACATGAAGGACTAGACTATGTTGTGTGTGCGTCACTGTGCGTGAACTACAACTATATTGTATGCGATTTCTGCACCTCAGCGCCGCAGTAAGTCCATTGGGTATGATATGGAAAGCGTAAAGAACGAATCGAATGAAGGATTGCAAACTTAGCAGCAGCGCCATGCAGTTTTTATTCTTTTCTTTCCATTTTTTTCCTTCTCTTTCTCGCCGGCCGGTGAGGCTCAGGAGGCCTCGACCTACAAACCTCACGATGTAAACAGCCTCCTCATTAACATAGGCCAGAATGAACTTCTTGCAAGGTCACTAGAATGCTCCAATCAAATAGGCCGCTTACCGGCACGGGATCCCGACAGCCAATCAGAGCCACGTTTACATCTTACAACACAAGCCCGCGATGGACACACCTCCTGCTTGATCAAAACATTCTGCTACTCTACCAGCAGACCGGCGTCGTGGTCTTGAATTGTCACTAGTGTTGGACGGCTTTCTCTTACGATTTTACTATATCTGCATCATTTTATTGCAGCGTTGTCTGCATTTGGATATCACTGATTAGCAATGCCTCATCAGAAGCATAAGAATCATCGCAACGTACCTGAGGACGTTCATAATAACAATATCAACGGAAACCAGCATGTAAACAACCCCCGGGAACGTATGGAACACCAATATCACCAAGATGGTGAAAATGGCACGAGATTCGTACAATGTTGCGTTCCTTCAGGATGCAGTGATGATCCTATTGATATAAATGATCCATATGATGCTGTGCGAGTAGTGTGTAATAACGATGCCTGCACCGAAGGGAACTGGATGCATAGGGATTGTTTTGTACAGTGGGAACAATCTGTTTTGTCATTTTTGCGCTCCTGTGGGCGTGCTCGTAGCTGGAGCGAAAAACAGAGGCTGCAGAACTTGTGGACCAAGAAAGGATATGATCTGGCGTACAAGGCGTGCGATTGCAAGTGCAGTCGTGGACATCTACGAAAGGATCTAGATTATATACCACCACCCATAAATGAAAACAACAAGAAAGTTCGCAAGAACAAGAAGAAGAATGATAAGCCCATGCCAGTGGTGAGTACAAACCACAAGGCTGGCCACAACAACGCCCCTGCTTTTCAACAGCACATCAACCACACCGTGGATAACCATCACCATCAGCAACCACCACCACCTCAGCAAGTGGATAATGTACCCAAGCTGCTGAAGAAGGAGCAACCATCCGCAAACCCTGGGGCCACAGTCAATAATGTTAAGCGGCGGGGAAGTGACAACACAATAAACAACAACCCTTCTACAGGACCTGCTACGCTAGTGTCCAATGGCACCATCAAAGCAAGAAGCAGAAACAATAGTACAAATCAAAATGACAATGACAGTGAAGTACTTGATAATGGTGTCCATATAAACAACGTTGCATACACTAGCAACCCCTTGATGCTACCCAGCAATGGCGTTCGCTTGCGCACCAACAGTGTTAGTAGCACTGGAAGTGTTGGGAGTCAAGCGAGCAGTAATGGAAGCATCCCAAGCTCAGCTGGATCCATGTCACCTTTGTCCAGTTCACCTGTTAACGGGAATATATTCTTCAAAGGAAAGAAGGAGAGCTTTGACACAAACCAGTCTGGAATGTTTCGTCGCCGTCAGGATTTCTCTGCTTTCAGTGCTCTGCCGCGCTATAAGCAGAATCCCTACAACATTCACATAGAGGATGTGCAAGAGGATGAGGACACGCGTAATTTTGTTCTTAGCAATCTCACCAACAAGCGCATGACGGCCCTGCGCTGTGTGTTGTGCAAGCACCAGCTGCCAGTGTTTGATCGTTTTCCTTTAGTTGATGGCACAATGTTCCTTTCGCCCCAGGCCTATGACCAGTTTGTAGTTCAAGTGATCTGGGAAGGGAGAATTCAGTTTCTCAACGCAGTTTGCATAGCTTGCCTGGAGGGAGCAGCAGAAGCCAAATGCTCAGCCTGCAAAACTGCCTGGGATGGAACATCATTTGTTGTTGGTACTATGTATACCTACGACATTTTCGCTGCCATGCCCTGCTGCCAGAAAAGGTTGACCTGCAAGCATTGCCGCCGTGCTGTCATAGATGTGTCCATCGGTCTAGATTTCTACAGCCAGTATAGTCGCATGATTATATGTCCCTATTGCAAGGCAAATGACTACCACTTCATCAGGCCACTGTCTGACACTTTCTCTGTGAAGGAACCTATATGTGGCCAGTGCTAGGCGAAACTCCATGATCCCTAGTCTCAGCCTCATCATACAATCATCACAGCCTTGCTACCAGCTTGTTTACATTTTTGTTACCTTCATCATGCATTTGAAACATTTTCTTTCTTTTGTATTCTTACAATATTGGCTTAACAAGTTTGGCCAGTGGGTTATATTATTTTGCTGACATGTGACGAAATGTGGAAGAAAAAAGTGACTTTTCAAAGAAATGATTTCATTACCCCTGATATTTGCTGTGGATGATTGCTGTTGGATTTCTTGTAGCCTACTCTTCATCTTGTGTAATCTGGATGGGATCCGGCCTACCTAAGAGACTGAGTATGCAATGATCATGGATATGCCATGACAATATGAAAGAATTACAGTGGAGTATCTTTTCTCTTTCCTGTGTTTCATTAGGCCTGTATGTGAACATATTATTCTGTATTATTATTGATCTTTCACGGGTCATAATTTGCTGTATATTTATCTTCCATGCTAAGTGTGGACTGTTTACGTTCCTTTCATTTGCACTGAAGACTATTAGCAATTGTCGCAACTTGAAATTGAGATGTGAAAGCGATGTTCTCGTTTGGGCAATACATATCTTTGGCAACTGTTGCATGTATCCCTGAATCCATTCGTGGCACGTTTTTGTTTTTGTTTTTTTTTTCTAATCTCGTAGTCCATCGTTCATTCCGCTAAATTTGGGACCTAGATCTATATAGACTAGTCTAGATTAATGTAAACCTTTATTCACGTTCCTTCCCAGCCCAATTGTTTTAAGTAAAAGCTCAAAAGCTGGTAGAGAATGCGTCGTATGGATCGATGGGAAGATTTCCATTTCTGGCCCAAGTGGTACACCATCCTTCACCATACCGGCCTTATCATTCAGGTCACCGGCGATGTTTTTCTCTTGGCCTCGGTGATCCCAAGCCAGGCGACCCGACGCTTTGCCCTTGTGGGGTTACTTTGTTTAGATAGCCCGCACTAGCAGCCGCAACACTTACCCCAACCCCTCGCGCTCATGACCTGGCAATCTCTCAGGCTGGTTTAAAGTACATCGGTATTTCTGTAGATAAAACAGCCATGCCGGCTGATATGTTGGTTGTTTTTTTTTTTTTTAACAGAAAATGGGATGTTCAATAAAAGACAGAACTTCTTATGCCTATTTACGATATTAAAGCCAAAATCCAGATGCTATACCGTGATCCGCTAATGTCAAGGCTAGTATTCTACTATGCAATTTTCAGTGATGTTCTGATGCAGACAGCAGCCATTTAGGCACGTAGACTATTTCTTTCATCCTTTTTTTTTNGAGGGGGTGAGCACAATTTTCACTTTTTGCCCTAGTCTAGTCTACATTTTCTTCTGTTTATTTCATATTTGTGACTCACTTGCTTGGGTGACATAACGTATTTTCACATAATAAATTTGCAATTAGCAGGAAGTTGCCCAGAATGTTGACTGTGGCTGTCAACAATACTTGCACAGTAGTTGCAAAGCCCCCTGTGTGCTTTGACTGGCAAAGATAAGGTGGATCCACATAATGTAGGACACAGATGTGAAGTACTAAACTTATGTTTTAACTGATTGGTTTTGGTTCCCATTTCCTGTTTTCAGTTCAGTCCACATCAGTGTCCCATTCATTTTCCAGATTTTATTTTGGTAATGATTGTGCAAGCCAGTGAGCTTACCTGATGCTTTTGTTTCTCCATGCTGTGGGACCTAAGTGATTGCTTCAATGTACTGACTGAATTATCCTTGCATTTTTTTTTTTTATTCACTCATTTAATTGTGTGCTGAATGTTAATGTATACAATTTGCATATGTGTATTAAAGAATGACACAGTAACAGGGAGTTTTTGCTAAATTCAGGACCACAGGCCGAATTTAGTTTACCAAGGCAGCTTTTTACCATTTTTCATGTGCATTACTATTGTTATTCATTAGACTGATGTTTATACTATACACTCGTGTATTGATAAATATATTGTCAAACCCATTTCTTTTCCACCAATCTGTCGGCTTGTGTATACTTTTTTTTCCCCCCACACTTTAAAGATGTACCAATGGTCAGTGTTTTTGTAACTCATGCTAGGCTTCCATGATAACCGAAAGAAAATTTTGCAGCTGAACAACTGTCATGTCACAGGTTTGTTGTAGGAATTATTCATCAGAATAGAAAGGTTGGAAGTCTTACATTTTATATATATAAAAAAAATAGTTTTATGGTTTTTTGTAATCATTATGAGTTCTGAGGTTTGTTTTACTTAAACAGATAACATTGACCTGTCATGTTTGAAGTTATGAATGTGTCTAAGAAATATATTTGATCATGATAATGTCGGGGAAAGAGGTTGAGAGTCAGCTATTTTTCCCATTGACAGAAACTTTTTAACAGGTTTGAAACATGGTATTAATGATGTAAGTCATCCGTTGTGGGATTAATTGTGTAGATGAGAGAGGATAGTGGACAGGAAGGAAAGAATTTCAACATAGTGGGTAAGATCAGATTAGCTGATTTTTTTTCAAAAATGTAGGTGTTACTTTAAAGACATGCTCAAAAATGGAAGCCTTCAGGGCCTTTTTGATATGGATACTTGAATAAGAAAAAAGGTTTTAGTACAAATCTTACCCTTCATATGAGTCAAATGTGATACAGAATGTTGAAAGTGAAATGCTTGCTCCATGCAGGATTATGCAGGTTGCAAGAATTGCTAAGTGCATTCTCCTCCTTCCACTTTGAAAGCACATACTGCTAATTCTGTGGAATAGCCAGACTCATGAACTTACTAATCTTTGGGGCAGAGGCATCAGGAGAGATGCCATGCATTTGGGGAAATGCTTTGGAGATTCCCCTCATTGGTATTATAATACGCATTTGCTAATAATAAAAGGTTAAATTGCACTTCTAAATTTGCATAGAAAAATAGTCTTGTCATGCCTTAAAAGAGATGAATGTCTGGACAGGACACAACATTGGGAGCTGCACATTACTATGTGGCACTGAAAGAAGTTGGAACCACAGTATTTTGTTTACAACATGCTGTGAAAGTCTGTATTTTTGTTGTTGTTTTTTTTCTTTTTGTTTGTTTTAGGTTTTCAGACTGGACAGTCTGTGTTCCTTCTGTTTTTCCTTCCCAATATTTTCCTCATCACCACCATGCCAAATTATTTTGTTTATGCAAATTACAATTTCATAGCCTGATCTGGCAAAAATTGCATGAATTTTAGTGTCATTGGGTTGAATTAATAAATGTATGTTAGTTGTTTGTGACACTGTTTACAAAGAGTTCTGAAGTAAAGAATCATCATTGGCAGTTTATGATACAAGTTCACATTGATGCTGATATGAGATCCATCATTCAATGTGCTCTGAAAGTTAAATTATGACATTAAAAAACATGACGTTTTGAAACTTAAGAAATGTGGTGGTTGAAAATTTATCAGTCATGCATTGTATGTGCAAACTAGTTCTGTCACTGTAGATTTTATTTTTGACGTTAGAATTTTGTGTTTATCTTAGTTTTATCAGATAGAAATGGTAATTTTTTCTTTGCAGTCAGTGAAAGCACTCTTTAAAGACAGTAAGTGATAGTGGTGTTTTTTTGTTCTGTTACTACATAGGAAAGATGTTTGTAGCAGACTTTATTGTATTGGGGGTGGGGGAATGTTATTTCAAGAATTTGGTCCTGAGATCAAAAGTCAGTTTGGGGAGCTGGGG
>JAWQUT010000122.1:269607-279729 GCA_033807755.1 Ellobium chinense
GAAGGGGAACGCAGAACGAAAGAGAAACAGTTCGGTACGAGAGGGAACAAAAAAACAACTAGGTGTCGCATTGCTAATATCACTGACAACTGTGATCATCATCATCATCATCATCATTATCATCATTGTCATCACTGTAGAAACAAGTGATGAAACTAAACTGAACTTTCTCAGAAAGCTAAAAAAAAACAACCCCAAAGAGGTTTCCATAATATGGCAAAACTAGGTCACCCGAGACCTCTTCATGGCTAATATAGGCCAGCGCCTCCCATTTTTTTTTCTTTACTACGCAGCTGTTTTCCAACGACAACGCTAGTTTACTACTATTATAGTATAAGCCTTACTCAGCCATTCACGCTTTTAAGCTTCTTTCTCAAGCCAGGGGGATTGTTTTCTCCTACCTGACTGGCTGCTTCGGAAAGGAGAACTGCAAACATGTCAAAATGCAGGCCTACACGACCAAAAAAAATGTCCCACTGTTAATGCTGTAAGTCTTATCTAAGACTGAAAACTGTATAATCAGCATCCGCTGCGGTAACATCATCCCCACTAAAGCTAAAAACAGCATAACAAACACCACCACCACTAACAACAACAACAACAACAACAACAACAACAACAACAATCGCTTAGCTCTCCTTCCTCCACTCCTCACATCCCCCTGTGTTTTCCCACCAGCACTGACTTAGAGTAATCTCCCCTTCCCTTAAGAACAAAAAGGTGAGCCGCACTTACCGACCCGTGTACCTTTCGAGAGCAACTCTTCAGTGTTACTTGGTGCAGAGGAAGAAAAACAAGGTGCTTGAAATCACCTCGACTGTTTTCGCCAGGGCCATTTGTGTACATAAATCCAGCTACTGAGTGGATGTGCGCTCAGTCTGTAACCAGGTGGTAAGACATATTCTATTCCATTAAGGGGGAGGAATATGAGCCCGAACTGATAGTATCTGAAAAGTGTGTCACTAGAGATTTTACCAAATTACTGTGAAAGATCAATTTTGAGGAGAAAGACCGAAAAGCCTGACACTAAAAAGTTTTTGTCTGTCCCTACCGGGGATCGAATCCAGGTCCTCCTCAAGTAGCAAGTCAAACAATGCTAACAATACACCATAGAAACGCTAATTTCATGGTACAGTAATTTAAAAATTCTAAATCCCTGTTGCCTGATTTGTTCTGTAACTTGTGCGTGTGAAACTGGTGTTTATTCGTGACCCAAACGCACTTTCCAGCTGCTCACACGCCAGACCAAGAGTTGTCGACTGAACAACTTCGTATGAATGAATGAATGAAAGAATGAAGGAAGGAAGGAAGGAAGGAAGGAAGGAAGGAAGGAAGCATGGAAGGAAGGAAGGAAGGAAGCATGGAAGGAAGGAAGGAAGGAAGGAAGGAAGGAAGGAAGGAAGGAAGGAAGGAACTACACGATCATTCTCACTTTGCTCTCTTTTTATCTCTGTCACTCTCTTTCTCCCACTCTTTCTCTCCCCCCCCCCTCCCCCTTATTTCCAACGTCCTTGTCCTCCGNGAAGGAAGGAATAAACTACACGATCATTCTCACTTTGCTCTCTTTTTATCTCTGTCACTCTCTTTCTCCCACTCTTTCTCTCCCCCCCCCCTCCCCCTTATTTCCAACGTCCTTGTCCTCCGCCCTCATTCATCCACCCACGTTATTTACCTACCTATTCTTATGATATTGACATGTATTTATTATGTAAATGTAAAAGCTTTCAAACCCTGTAAGTTACTAAACCAGACCTGCTCAAGCGCTCCCTGCTCGTCTCGACAACTCTTTGCTTCTTTAAAACAGTGGAACAAATCTATAACGAGCACAGCTGTTTATAGCGGGAACCCGGTTGTAACATGCATAACCTCAATCCCTATTTTCGCATCCATTTTTCATTATTGTTAAAATAGCAATTTCACATCAACCCGGTTGTAACGAACGTAGCCTCAATCCCTGTTTCCCATTACATCGAGATTGGAAGATTTAAATACCCGGCTATTACGGCATAAATGTCTCTCCCCCCAACCCCCACTCCCATCCCCAAACCCCCTTAACAGTTTTTTTTCGTGAGTGGTTGAATAGGATGGTTTGACATCCGATGCATGGGTGAAATTGTAGTGGTCAGTGTATGTAGATTATCTATCAAGACCTATCAAACCTATACCAGCGACTGACAATAATTTTATTTTTGCATGCAGCAACCCCGCCGCGAAGTCCGCGTTTTTACACGTCTGCTTTAAAGAGAGAGAGTACTACAGTGTTTAGATTACTGTCCAAACTGCATTACCAATTCGGGTACAACGGAGGCACGGAAATAACGGTAATATTTTGAGAGTCCCACTCATCCCCATTAATACCTTGGCCCACTGTATAGTGGTAATATCTTTAGATAATTGAAGGTTTGCCCATTAACAGAGGGATCTCTCATCATCGTAAAAATTACATTAACCGCGCATGTTGTACGCCGCGAAGGGTGCATTCTGCACCGATGAATTATCGTACTTCTTACGATGGTAAGAGATCCCATCGTTAAGGCGCAAGTTCACTATTCACAGAACATTCTCTGCTCAGAGAAAGAAGACGCAAAACTGGCAACATCTTACGAACGCTACAGCGCCATACTAACAGATCTAATTCCATTATTAAAAAGCTTTCTATGTGGCTAAACTAGGCCAGCCGAGGTCTCCACACGACTAAAACAGACCAGTGCCGCTGACATTTTATTTTTTTGAAGTAGTCATCGGGGCTGAATGCACTCTTAGTAGCTAGCATTCAGTATGCTGAGTTCATGTGTAATTCTTAATATGATGGTAAGCGATTCCAACGTTAACGCGCAAGTTCTCATATTTCGCGGCTCGGTCTTCTTGTCACAACACTTGTTGGCTAAAGAAGATAAGCCTTTCTTATTCATTCATTCATTCATTCACGCATTCGAACCTCACTCTCAGGTCATGACAAACACGGGAGCAATTTTGTCCTGGCTGGTTGATTCGGAAAGGTGAATTTGATGCATGACTGGTTATCCTCAACGTCAGGCAAAAACCAGACGCAGCGCTTAGCAGATTTAGATTCTACGCCTAGATCTAGACCATACTCCAACGGTGATTTTTCTGGTTATTTATTTATCTTTATAAGAGTGCTTGTTACCTTTGCTTTTATCTTGGAGCCGCTATCTTTGCGAAAACAAATAGACTATATATATGTAGTAATGTTACAGCATTATTTGGTCGAAGTGACCCCATGCGACCAAAACTTTTAAACTCGGTGACATAGGGTTATCGAGTACGGTTTGTTTGGGCGGTACTACTTGTATCTATGCCAGATTGGCATTTTGAAGCCAAATGGTGTCAGTGTCGAGGGGGATGATGGTGGTGGTTTGACGGGTCGTTTTGGGGCTACGGGTTGTACAGAGGTGTTGTTTCAGTGCTGTGTTGTTCTGTGGGAAGAGAAGGAGAAGATGAGACAGAGAGAAAGAGAGAGAGAGAGTTGATGAAAGAGATGAGGAGGCATGAATAGAAAGAAAAAAGTATAAAGAGGTTGTATATAAGGACGGAAGGAGACATGAGAAGGAAGAAGGGGAGTGTTGGAAATTCAAAAAAGTGAATAGGAAAGACATGAATGAAAGACGAAACGAGAACAGAAGAATGAATGGCGAAAAGGTGAGAGAGGGAATGAAGCAAAGAAGAAGGGAGGGAGAAAAGAAGAAAAGAGAGAAGGAAGAGGTATGCTTTCGTAAAAGGTCAGGGAGTTATATCAGTTCATTTAAGTTCATTTCGCTGTATTATAAACACGTGACCAATACGTAATATTATGTCAACAAATGAATAAATATTAGCAAGTAATACCAGACAGCCAGATAGTTGGCTTGTAGAAAGTGTTTGTTCAAGAGAGCCTAGAGTAGCTGTCCCTCTCCTTCCGACGCTCCTGATCCCAGCCGCGGCCATAAAGTGCAATTAACTATGGCAAAAGTACTCGCGGCCCCGAGACCTTTATCATAAAGTTTTAACACCGTGCTTAGTGAGACACGAGAGCGAGGGTTGGCTCGGATATAACGGGTTACAATATCACGAGCTCTGCTGTGCGAAGACAGAGGGTGGTTGGGGCGAGAGCTGAGAGGAAGGGGAAGGGTGGGAGTGGACGTATTGAGGAGAGAATTATGATGGTGTTTTGAAAAGAGTGAATCATCAGCAAATTATTATTATAGTGACGGCTTTTCACCATCGATTGCCATTATCATTATCATCATCGTCGTCATCATCATCACCATTACCACAACTACATCACCATCACCATCACTCATCACTCACCACCACCACCACCACCACCACCAGCTTTATAAGTTGTCTTCGATCCCTGTCGTTGACCATCAATTCTTACAATGACCCGTTGGTGCTAGTGTGTGGTGGTTTGCGCAACTAAGTAGCACTGAAGATTATGTTTATTTTGTTGTTGTTGTTGCTGCTGCTGCTGCTGCTGCTCCTGCTGTCTCTTTGGGCAGGTAGTGAGGTATTGTTAGCTCCTTCACGTGATGAAGGGATTGTCACTCACATGTTGGTTTTGTTTACATGTTTCTGCACATGCCCGGCTGTTCTTGTCGAATGACGAGCAGCTTCGTTTGTGCAGAGCATGTAAACAAACCAATATGTGAATGACAATCCCCTGGTCATGAGACGGAACTGCCAAAAAAGTCTGATTTTCCATGCGTGTTGTAACCTTTTCACTCTAGCACTGAACTGATGAAGGAGAACTCCTGTTTCGAAATTCGAAGTTAACCCTCGTGATGCTGTGCTAGAAATGTATTCTACCGTTCATTCGCTATATCTGAATGCAGCAATATAATCTATACGCGGCTCATTGCAGAACGCTGGGCGTTACGGTACAATGTTGCACCCCAGTGACAGCTGGCTGGCTGGCTGGCTGGCCGGCAGACAACACGTGCAAGGGTCATTATCCGTAACAATGGTCACGCAGCCAGCGGGAGGCTGGACCCAATGGGCCTCGCGCTACGAGTATTAAATATCATTTCATTCAGTAGCTGTTTTACAATATCAAATCACTTTCATTCATTTACTGGTGAATATGTTTAGCATTTCTCTTCCAATGAAACATTACATCATCACAGCCATTGTCATCCTTATCAAATTAATCACTGGAATTGTCGTTACTACCATAACTGTTACCTTTGTCATCTCTTTGTCATCATCCGATTCATTGTCATCCTTATTGTTGCCTCTTTATGACTTAGCTTTTTCTATGTATATATATGGCTCAGAACTGGTTTGCAAAGCATACCAGATTTTGCTTACGACTAAGTTACATATAAATAATATAATATGATATATTATAATATAATATAATATAATATAATATAATATAATATAATATAATATAATTAATATAATTTGATTTAATTTAATTTAATTTAATGTGTTTGGAGTAAGCTGTTTAGCTATCTTAAGAGTTCACTGCGTATAGAGCTTCTGTCAGTTAGTGCCATAGTCACCAAAGACACCCTCACCAATCTCTGCGTTGCCAGCTGTGGACGGACCTATGACCAGATCATTATACATGAAGGCAGACGCCTTACTTAATTGTCTCTGAAGACAAGTCCAGTCTGCTTTTCGTATGTTTTTTTCCCTCCTGCTTGTTTATGTTTACTTGTGCCCAGGGCTCTATTATAAAGCTTTTGTCCTTCACTGTCCTTTACTACTGACGTGACCCAGGTCAGTCTTCCACCTACGAGAAAAACAACCCGCCTTCCCGTTTGGAGCTGACACTGCAGCTATTTGGAGTCTAGCAATCATCTCATTAATTAATATGCCTTTACCCACCGCTCCAATGTTTTGGTATTCGGACATGCCAGGCTAAAAGTGCGCTGGCTTGTGCTGGACAAATAACAGAGTACGCGCTGAAATGTCCAGGAAAAACCTAGGAGTAAATCTGCCTACAAAAAAAACAACAAAAGGCTGTTGTCGAAAATGAACAGCTGAAGGGCTGAGAATAGCAAGTGGATATGTAAGCAAATTATGACAAATAGTATATCAGATCAGGTCACGACTAAATTATCTGGTGATTTATTCAGAGCAACAAAGGGGGAAAAAAGATGGAGGAGGTAGGAGGGGGTATAAATTCATATTACAGTACTTAAGTGAAAAAGTAAATATAACTGTTTACTTTTTCTCTTAGTTTCGTTTTCGCCTTAAGATATCTCCAGGAGATTGATTACAAAAGTTCAATGTAATATTATTATCTAAGTTTCCACTGGAGCAAAACAATAAATAGTAGGGCTGAAACAGAGAGGTCCTCTGTATGTTTTCATTATTGTTGTTGTTGTTGTTCGTTCGTTCGTTTGTTTGTTTGTTTGTTTGTTTGTTTGTTTGTTTTTTGTTTGTTCGCTTGTTTGCTTGTTTGTTTGTTTTAATGATTAAGTGATAGATCACTTCATTAAAGGATTTTAGCTATACATTTTTCACATCAACAACAACAAAAAATTTAAAAAATACCAAGATAAAATGTTGATAAGCTTGTTTTGCTATTCCTAATCGACCAGTTTCATCCCTCCAGTTTGTGAGGTGTTCGAGAGTAAGGCTAGTAAGCTTAATCGAAGAGTGTTTTTCCAAAACTCTATAAATGCACTTTTGTCGCAAAATTATTTGGTATGGATTTCACAGATGCATTTCTATGTTAATTCATTCAAAATCAAATCGAGCTCATGATATCCACTCCTTCAAAATTTGTATCATTTCGCAGTAAATAAAAATATATTATGTGCGAAGAGCTTCATGTTATTTTCCTTCTATTTCAAATACAAATTAGAGACCACATACTGAGTTTTTGGAAAAACGCTCTTCAGTTTGGACAGCACAGTGACTGGGTAAGCTTTTACGCATTCTACTCTTTGGGACACTGGTAAGATATGTTTACTATTCGTTTTTGTGAATACGTATACATCATCATTTCTCATTTCTGAGATCACAGAGTCGTTCGAGTTCGCAAGCGAACTCATTCCAGTTCTTGAGTAGACTAATCCTGAGTGTGGCAAAATAAGAGACTGGGGATGGAATCATTAGAAAATTGCAACGAATATGTGGAATTTAAGAGCCGAGTTTGTGAAGTTCTGTGATACACATTGGATTAAGAGTAAGAACACCATTCCCTCTTCCCTCATCCTTCCATGCAAGTTTCGCGAAGTTTCATAAGTCGTTGTGATTTTTTTTTTTCATCAAGCATCAGATTTTTTTTTCTTACTTCTTCAGTTTCCTGTTTATCTTGTGAAAATTTTCTGTTCCTCTACGTCCCCAGCATTCTCTTCCACCCCCCCCCCCCNTCTCCCAACCCTTTCGCTTAGGCCCTCCTTTCTCACCTCGCCTTGCCTCACCCCACCCGAGTTTTTCTCAGACTTTTCCGGTTTTACTGTTTGCCTACCTTCCCACCAGGCTTTTGCCTATCTGTTTATTTAGTTCCCTGCCTGTATAACATGTCATCCTTTTTTATCGAAACAAAGATAAATCACGTTCCTTCCAGCCACTCTATCTCTTTATTATCCCCAACTCATGGACACTCATCAACAGCTTATCCCCAAAATTCGCTGTTGAATTCGAAATTCGAAATTTTCTATTCACCCAAACCTAAAACCTGGCTCTGCAAACGAAACAACAAAGAAATACACCGCTTAAAGTTACGCTCGATTATGTTATTATCGACTTGATCATGTCCCTTGCATTTGACCCAGGTCGTCGGCCCGAGCTGACCGCAGCAAACAGCTTACTTTAAAGTACAGTGTTCGAAATCAGCTTCAAATATCATGGGTCACCGGAACCCGACAGGCAGCTGGAAAAGGAGGTCATGGTAGGCCTTTTCTATGGCAGAAGGATCTGTAGAGACTATCAATAAACGCTCACAGATAAGTTGTGATATTCAATTTCAGAAATGTTAACTCGCTCACTCGCTCATTCGTCGCTTGCTCGCGCACTCACTCACTCACTCGCGCACTCACTCACTCACTCACTCACTCACTCACTCACTCACTCACTCACTCACTCACTCACTCACTCACTCACTCACTCACTCACGCATGCCCTCCTCACTGACTCACTCGCTCGCTCGCTCGCTCACTCACTCACTCACTCACTCACTCACTTACTCACTCACTCACTCACTCACTCACTCGCTCACTCACTCACTCAATCACTCACTCACTCACGCATGCCCTCCTCACTGGCTCACTCGCTCGCTCGCTCGCTCACTCACTCACTCACTCACTTACTCACTCACTCACTCACTCACTCACTCACTCACTCACTCACTCACTCACCCACGCACGCACGCACGCATGCCCTCCTCCCACCTCACTCACTCACTCACTCACGCACGCACGCACGCATGCCCTCCTCCCACCTCACTCACTCACTCACTCACTCACTCACTCGCCTGCTTCTTTACTCATATAGCACACTAATCTGCCAAGATACAAACGGCTAACTTCTGTTATTTGCCCACGCCCACAACAGTACTGGCCATTCTAGATTTCCTTCAGCTCCACAACCACCCAGTCATCGCCTCTTCCTTTCCGGTTTCGAACACCATGTGGTCAGTTTGTGGTCAATCTATTTTTGGGCCAACAGTACTTTTAGACGAGTGCAGGTGATGCAACAGGAAAAACTATCACATTCATGAAGTGAGTAAGACACATGGGGAAACTCCCTGCATTTCTGGCCCGGCGTAACACAGTCGGCACAAACAAGCCGTTACGTGAAGGTGTACTTTTACTTTAGTCAGCCCGCCGGTAACTGGTTAGGAAGAGTACTACGGACTAAAATAATAAATCGATTATATTTTTCATTAAATTGATTCCGATTACTCCCCCAGTCTGGATTTGAATGAGGTCTCTATTTAAAATTACACGGAAAAATCTAAGTCTTAGGTCTCGCCTAAAGGCAATCATTTGTCGTTCTTTTGTGCGAATTGGGAAGAACATTTCTTTTTCAGACATGAGGCTAGACAGTATCATTGTATTGTCAATACTTGGGGGAAAACCTGAAATGCCACTCCCTGTGACACCTGTTGTAAAATGCTGCGCTGTTGAGAAACTTAAAGGCCCGCACGAGGTACAAAAGGAGACAAAAGGCATAATGGTAGAACTTCACTAATTTGAAGTCAATCGCTAGCTTCACGTAAGGCTGTTTTTCTTACATTTAAGAACAAATCATTTCATACTGCATAGAAACATTGTAAATCGCTAATGTAATGTTTCTCCGAGCAATGCGATAAAGAAAATTGATATAAATAGGTCTGGTATTTGAAATGTGAAAGTTAGTCATTGAGTTGAGGCAGTGTCCATGGTCATTAGGTAGGCGGGGCTTGATTTCCAACAGTAACACAACAATAGAATGGCCCAGCTTTTAAAACAAAATATAAGTGATTTCACACCTAACTACATCATAAGCTCTTAAAATGTAAGCTGATTTAGCTCATCTGAGCTCTGCCATGTCTGTGTTCATTCTAAGACATCTAGTCTAGTTTCGTGAAAACATTGAAAGGATCGGTATCGATATGAGTGAAAATATCGAAATATTCGTCCCGGACTTCAGACCGCCCTTTGCCATTGCTGTAATGTCCGTCTGTCGGTAGACCGGACGCTCCATCAATCTTGTTGTTATGACGTTTATGATGCAACATTGCTGGGGTCTAAGGTACGGTCATTCAGCTACGGTAAACAATGTCAGCCGCCAGATGGAGTTCCCGCCCTTCCTGTTTATGATTCTGACCGCCATGACGCAAGGCTTCAGTACAGGGGCGGAAACTTCGAATTGTGAAAGCCTCTGAAGATTTATTTGAAATTGGCCTGTTGTTGTTGTTGTTGTTGTTGTTGTTGTTGTTTCTGCTGCTGCTGCTGCTTTTGCTGCTGCTGCTGCTGCTTTTGCTGCTGCTGCTACCGATGCTATTGCTGCTGCTGCTGCTGCTGCCACTGTTGTTGCTGCTGCTCGATGATGATGGTGATGATGATGATGATGATGGTGATGATGACAATGATGATGATGTTGAGGGGGAAGTCTCCCTCCCTTGTGATTTTTTAATATGATTGGGATCTGCACCCTCCACCAACTTCCCTTACCCCCACC
>JAWQUT010000122.1:297919-309189 GCA_033807755.1 Ellobium chinense
AAAAAACCTTATTCCTCCCTCCCACTCCACCCATCAAATTCGCCACTAAGTAGGCCTACATTAATTTTTATTGTTTTCATAGTATGCCATTCTAGTGTATCAGGACTTCCGATATGCGGCATTGGAGATTAGCGTACATCTACAATTCAGCTCTGAGCGCTAGCCATTTATTTGGTATGGGAGAGAAGTGAGTTTGACAGCGACTGTTTGTCGCTTTTTGGACATTTGGACATTAGTTCAAGAGGGAGCTCAGGTTAAGGAGACAACTTTGGGACTTTGATTTGGGAGGGGATTGGGGGAGATCGGGGCGCTGCACTGCAAAACCAGCAATGACATCTTTCATTTTCTTATATGTTTAGTTCATAAAAATCGATGTCTTTTACTGTATTATGAATGAGATAGACATCATTGTATGGCATCGTAGAATCATTTCCTTACTAGGTAAATGAGAATCCTATTTTCATTTTTGTCGTCGTCGTCGTTGTTGTTGCTGCTGTTGTTGTTGGTGGTGGTGGTGGTGGTACATTTTGGGACTTTTCAACTGCTTGGTTATAGCGAATACCGTAAAGATGAGATGTCTTCTTGGTCGTAACATTATCGGTTATTGCGAATTCTGGTCTGAGAAGATTTCACTCCAGGCTGTTGATGCAAAGCTTTGTGGGTGGTATCGATATGACGAATTTTCTAGAACCACTGCAGCCCTGTTGATGTTTGTTTAATAATCATCTGATTAAACAGACATTTTGTATATGAGAAGTTTGCTCAGTCGGGATTCTTTACATCAGTAAATTATCCATTTTGAGGAGTATCGTCATAATGCATTCTCAGATTATGGCAAATACAGGGGTCTGACAAACTAGATAAACATTGGATCGTATGATTGGTTTTGGACAAAAACTATAATTATGCCTGGTCGATACGATTACTCTGGGCTGTTTACAATATATTTAGGTGTATCGTTATATAATTTGAAACCCTCTACTCTCGACTGTAACAACCTCATTTCATTAGAGTTCGTTCGACTGTGAGGTCGGGACACTTTGTTTACGCGTAGTCTTGTTATAATCCTATTAGGCTTACGTGTTTTCCCGTGTTGGTTACAGTTCAACTTTGCACTGCGCAGAAAAGATTATTTAAACAAATAGGTCTTAGGAGAGCCCCGAACAACAGAAACATGTATTTACATGAATTTTATTCGATAGTGTTTCGCTGTTGCTTCATATTTTAATTTGTTCTGCTTTAGAATAACGACTGTATCGTGATTTATGATGACTATTAATAAAGAAACAATGATTTGATATTACAAATAAAACCGAGACACCAGAAAAGATTAAGTAAATACCTTGGTAACTAAAAAGTATTCCTTCTTTCTTTCTTTCTTTCTTTCTTTCTTTCTTTTTTCTTTTCTTCTCTATATTTCTTTCTTTCTTTCTTTCTTTCTTTCTTTCTTTCTTTCTTGTTCGTTCTCTCCTTACTTTTTAAAAAAAAATATTTTTGTCTCCACTCCTTATTTCTCTTAAACATTGCATGCATTTATACAGTGTGAAAAGTCTGATCAACAGCCTAAACCGAAAACAGATCTAACCTTGAACTTGGAGTTCCAAGCAGGTACAAAATAACGGACCTCTTCAAGTTAATTTAATTTTTATATTTTTCTATCACACAAAATGTCCAGCTTGCTCGAACAAATCTTGATGATAGCTGGCATCTTGAATTGAAGCAAACACTTCTTCTAGACTGAGAAAGACACTTGACTAGCTTGTTTTAACAAGTAAAGAGAAAGGCCAACAGACAGATATATGCTAGGAATGACAAGGAAAAATGCAATACAAAGAGGGCACAAAGCAATAACAACAATGAAAACAACAATTACAACAACAACGACTCAGTGCGTAGTGGCAGGCAGAGAGATAAACCAGCAGTCAGACATGTATTATGAAAGGTATGGAAATAACGCGATATACACAATAACAACAATAACAACAATAACAACAACTCAGTGCGCAGTGGCAGGCAGAGAGAGAGAGAGAGAGAGAGAGAGAGAGAGAGAGAGACCAACAGTCAGACATGTATTATGAAAGGTATGGAAATAACGCGATATAAAGAGGGCACAAAACAACAACAACAACAAAACAACAATAACAACAACAACTCAGTGCGCAGTGACACGACGAAAATGAATCTCAAACGAATCGGATGTTTTTAACACAGAAGCTAGAGCTGGTGATCTATCAATTAAAAGTTTTGGAGCATTGTATGTTTGTGACACGTCTTTTATCAGTTTCTGGCGGTTTGTGAGTGATAATCTTTTTGGCTTCAGATTTATTTGTGTTACGCCTCTGATCTGGCTTGGCTGCCACTCAAAGCTTTCTTAGAACTCGATAACTTGAGTCTTGATATTGCCAGCAGCTCTTCATGTTATTGTTATGTGGATGTTGTTATTGCTGCTGCTGTTGTTACGGTTGTTATTGTTGTTGTTGTTGTTGCTGCTGCTGCTGTTGTTGTTGTTGTTGTTGTTGTTGCCCCTGCTTTTGTTGTTACTGTTGTTAGTTCTTGCTGTTGCTGCTGTTGTTGTTGTTGTTGTTGTTGTTGTTGCTGTTGTTGTTGCTGCTGCTGTTATTGTTATTGTTGTTACTGTTTTGTCGTTGCTGTTGTTTTTATTTTTGTTGCTGTTTTTGCTGCTGCTGCCGCTGCTGCTGATGTTGTTGTTGTTGCTGCTGTTGTTGTTGTTGTTGTTGTTGTTGTTGTTGTTGTTGTTGTTGTTGTTGTTGTTGATTTTGCCGCTGCTGCTGTTGTTAGTTGTTGTTGTTGTTGCTGCTGCTGCTGCTGCTGTTGCTGTTGTTATTATTGATGATGTTGTTGCTGCTGCTGATGTTACTGTTATTATTGTTGTTGTTGTTGTTGTTGCTGTTGCTGTTATTGTTACTGTTGTTATTGTTTTATCGCTGCTGCTGCTGCTGCTGCTGCTGCTGCTGTTGTTATTTTTGTTGTTTTCGTTGTTGTTGTTGTTGCTGCTGCTGCTGCTGATGTTGTTGTTGCGGTTGTTGTTATTGCTGCTGCTGCTGCTGCTGCCGCTGCTGCTGCTGCTGCTGCTGCTGCTGTTGTTGTTGTTGTTGTTGTTGTTGTTGTTGTTGTTGTTGTTGTTGTTGTTGTTGTTGTTGTCGTCGTCGCTGGCGGTGGCGGTGGCGGGGACTAATATATTCCGATAGAAAGACTTATCTTTGCCAAGTCTGCTTTTGAAAAAAAACTGAGTGATTGTGGTTGAATATAACTCTTTTGTTTCAATAAAATTCGTATCTAATTTCTGTAAATATAACGTGGGTATTCGAAATTTTGCACACCAGAAAAAAAAATATCTTGTTGGGAGATGAGTTTTAGCATAATAGATCAAAAATATGCAAAAAAAAGTAATTTTGACACAAAAATCAACATAAGCTTTTCTGTCAGAAAACGTTAGTGATGCTAGAGCCAGTGGTGGCGGTGGTGCTGGTGGTGGAGCCGGTGGGGGCTTCTTGAAAACTTTATTAAAGATACCAGAGTGATGGATGAACGAAATGTCCCACAGTGTTCGTTATAATCTTACAGCATTCACTATATTTCGAGAAATACTACCTCATACGCTAGACCATACCCAAAACAGTACCTCCCACTCGCGGTCCTTTCCACCCAAATAATTATTCCACTACCCGCACAAAAAAATCTTTACAGGAAAACGGATATGTATTTTCAGTTTGTTGCAAATCACCTTCATTATCTTTATTGCTATTTTCAAGTTTCTGATTTCCGGCCCCGCCTTGATGCGAGTAAATACTTACAAATTTATTGGGCACTTGAGAGCTTGCGCATTTACGATGGGATCTCTTACCACGGTAAGAACTACATTCCTTCTTCGGTGCTGAGATGCACTCTTTGTAGCGTTCAGCATCCAGAATTAAAGGTAATTCTTACGATGGTAAGAGATCATCACATCTTTATGCGCAAGTTCTCAGTTATTAAACGGTCTCAAGGGACTTCATTACTTCACATGAGTGTAATGGTTGGAATGCAAGACAGTCGCCAGCAGCTTGTAAATAACAAGCAAACGAAATAAGTAATAAAGTGGGCTACAAGCTGTAGGTATGAAGATGCCAATGTATTTTTCACTGTTGGCTATATTAGGTTTTACACCTCTCATTAACTTATCCTGGGGTGCCGTTTCAAAATACTTTCCAAATATGTAGTTTAGCTCTTCCTCCAAATTTTGACACAAAGAAAAATGCACCTGAACCAGTTAGATTTTGAGAACTTAGGCAGTGAAGCAGACACCCTAATATTTTAGGCCTTTTTACTCAGTAAACAGGGTAACCTTACCCACCTAGCAACAATCACAAATTTTATACTTATGTGACTAAACCTCACCTATTCTGAGTCTACACATATATTAGCACCTATCTAAGCCTTTGAAATTAAAATCTAACCCCTTCCCCCCCTCCCCATGGCCAATATTTTGATTTTATAGGAACTATTTAAAATTGCATATTTTTATGCCAGGTGCAATTGGCATCTTCATACCTGTAGACAGATTGGTAGTTTTCAGAAAACGTTGGGGTTTTTTTTGGGGGGGGAGGAAGGGGGGTGGGGGAAGAGTTCCACAGGGCCTTAGGGTGGACAGAGGTGAGAGACCCAGTTCTTCTCGGGAGAGAGAGAGAGAGAGAGATGTGTGAGTATTAGGGGCAAAACGAAAAAAATCATTCGTTTGGAGAAGCGGGTGGGGGTGGGGGTGGGGAGTAGGGAGATGTAGGGGTTGAGGCAGAGCTAAGCAGTTCATTTCATGTCTTTCTCCTATTATTGAACTCGGCATGATGTTCGTAATGCTGCCTGCCTGCCTGCCTGCCTGCCTGCCTGCCTGCCTGCCTGCCCGCCTGCCCAGATCACTCCTGAGTACCATGACTGGATGGATGGTAAAACCTCATGTATATATGTCCATATTCGGGCGCGAGTTTTTCGATTGGTTTTGTAAGAACAGAAATGGGACGGGCCTCTGAACCTACGTCTGTCCAGTGAACAGAGGCGAATAAAATTTAAAATACAAAAAAAAAACTGCCTGCCTGGCTGTCCGTCTATCACTTGTCCATTCTCTCTCCACATAATGAGGCATTTTCAGACGGGTCAGTTACACCACATGATCTAGGCATTGCTAGCATATTTTGATAAATGACGAGTAATCATACAAGAGCAGAGCATGTAAACAAACCAACGTGTGAGCAAGATTTCCTAGGTCACGTGATGGAGCTGAAAATACCTAATTTGTCTGTCATAAATTATTTTATACGAACGATTTTCTATCACTGTAGTGGTAAATAGGAAAAAATATAGGTGAAAGAAAGAATGCGGGCGAGGGAAGATGACTTTAAACTAAACAAACTACTTTCCTTTGGCCGTGGGTTGACGACAAGTGCTGCACACAGTAGGCTGGCCTAAGCCTTCTACACTTTGACATAGTCTAGTATTTCAAACTCGCGTGACTTGCTGTCCCATTGATTTCAACTCCCCCAGGCCAACATAAAAAAAGGGATTTACCAAATAGCTGTGTGACGAAACAAAACAACTTTCTGCGTTTCACATTTCCGTTCAAGGATGTCAGTTATAGAAAGCTGAAACCCTTTTGTCGAGACAATATTTGAACCATGGGATGTCTGCATGTCCGTCATTGTTTCAAACTGAGCAGTAAACGTGCATTTCAAAGTTTTTGCCAGGTGTTTTTGTTTGCATTTGTCCGTTGCGAGTGGGCGTTGAGGCTATTTTTTAAAACCCTGACCGTCCCGTGACCTGGCTCTTGCTACTGTGTTATTTTGTGTTTGTTGCCTTGTTATTGGTTTGTTGTTGGTGGTGTTGTTGTTTTGAGCTCTTGTTGTTGTGATGTTGTTTCGACGTTGTTGTTGTTGTTGTTGTTGTTGTTGTTGTTGTTGTTGTTTTTGAGTATTGTAATTGGTGATGTGGTTATTTCTGATGATAAGACAAATGTGATAGTCTGCTGCTGCTGCTGCTGCTGCCGCTGCTGCTGCTGCCGCTGCTGCTGCTGATGGTAATAATGATTTGGAACACATTAAAAAAAAATCTGAAGTTCTGTCCAAACCAGCGAAGGATTAAGAAAAATACTTAAAGTGTAAAATGGACTTTTATAATGATATAAAATAATTAATTCCGAATTTTCGAAATTAACTTAAATACAAAATGAATGTTCTATGATGATGATAATGATGATGATGATGATGATGTGTATGTGTGTGAGTGTGTGTGTGTGTGTGTCAGTGTTGTGTGTGTATAGATATGGGGGTTTGGGAAGGGAGATGCATTGTCTTTACCTGCCGTCCCGGTTGTTATGAGTTCAGTTCTAGTTTCTGTCCCTTTATTTGCAGTTTGTTTAGTTTTGATCTCGTCTGCATATCTGTTATGCTGTGATGTGTTTTCATGTGATCTTTCTTTCCTCATTATTTTATTTTCCCTGAAGAAGGACACAGGTCTGAAAATTTGGAACGTGTATTAAATTTTTCATGCCACAGTCTTGAGATTTTTTTTTTTTTTAGTTTTGAAAATGACGGTGATGATTTGTCCAAATCATCTCTACTAATGTAGTAAAGAACACATTTGCCGAAGCGCATAAAACTGTGATTTAACATCTTTAGCTTGTTCTTATTAATTTTTTGAAACTATAGCGGGTTGAAATAGTGTTTCAAGATGCTCACTTATTTTTCTATGATGATGATGACGGTGATGATGATGATAATGAAACAGCTGTTGTTATTTCTGCTGATGATATTGTTAAGATATAAATGACGATGAAGATGATAAGGGGGTTGGTTGAAGGTTGTGTGGCAGTTAGAATACGCGTGTTTGAGTTAGTGGTAGTAAATAGTTATGGTTTTTTGTCTTGTTGAAAAGAAATTGGGGTATACTTGCTGATTCCTGATCAAATGTTCGCCGTCATTGTTATTGTTCGCCTTTGTTCCGTTCCTTGGATATTTGTGTCTGTTCGAGCTTTTCAGTTTTCATGACTATTGATCAGTTGGTTGTTTGGTTTTTTTTTTCTTATGACATTTCATTCTTAGTTCATTGATTTTCTACAACCGAAGAAGGACGCCAGTCCGAAAATTTGTGTATTATATTTGTTAAATTGTTATAGTTTTCTTGCTTGACTTATTTATATCCAGTGCGGATAAATGTTTTGCAAATGATGATGATGATGATGATGATGATGACTTCATTTTATATTTCACCTGATGAAGAATCACTTCTTTGATTCGAAAATTCGTAATTATTTTACAGCATTATACAAGTCCAGTTTGAAGTTTAAGTATTAAAGTGTATGTCTAAATCCTTCGATGGTTTGGACAAAACTTTTTAGTTTTTTTTAAATGTGTTCCAGATGATGATGATGATGATGATGATGATGATGATGATGATGATGTATTAAATGTGTTAAATTGTTATAGTTTTCTTGCTTGACTTATTTACATCCAGTGCGGATAAATGTTTTGCAAATAATGATGATGATGATGATGATGATGATGACGATGATGATGATGACGACGATAATGTTCATGATATTAAAGATGACAGTGAATTCTATGCCATTTAGCTTACTGCTGTTGTTGGTGATGGATGGTGCAGCTGCCATTGCTGCCGCTGAGGACAATTTTATATTTACAAACTGATAATCACAGTATGATGATGAAAGCCCCCAGTGTCTAGCTAAGTCTTCCTGCGCAGTACCGGCTAATAAACAGAAGGATATTTCACTAATGGCATGTTTGTTATTCTCGCTGCGAGCATATTTGAGATAGTTTGGCTTCATTCTGGGTCAAAGTTTTCACCCCTGCGGGAATGTCCGATGTTCTGTGGTCTAGACATGAGGCGCTGTCATGAGTTAAAGCAACAGAAGTCATGACAACATACCCCTCTTATTAACACCTTGCTGATGTGCCCGTATGCGCATTGCCATTAGAATTCAGCGAGTTCACCAAAACATCAGTTCGGATTTGATGATTCAATTCACTAAAGAAAAATGCCTTGAGATCAAGTTTAGCTCAGTTTCATGAATATTGGGTAGTTTTCAGATCAAATCAATCCAGTCCCTCTTGGTTTTTTGAACTTGGCATTCTGATCTGATTTTCGAGGTAGAAATGAACTGAACTGAACTGAACTGAATTGAACTGAAAGTGAAGTAGAAAAGTGAAGTTCAGATCAAGCGAAATAGCTCAGCTCAAGTTCATGCGAACTGAACTTGCGTTCACGACTGCGTTCATATTATGATCTCAGTTCTCCCCTGATTGCAGTGTTACCCTACCAAAACACCTGGATGCGCCTTTGCCTTTGATCCGGGTGTTTCTCTACCGATCAGCCCGGAAGCGTGCGATTCTTTTGAACGAGTCATTACATAACATGCTTATTTTGCCTTCATTAGTGTTTCGCACCAAATTTTTACAGCTAACAGATGTCCATAAAGCTATTGTTGGTAATACTATGAGTAGCAGAATTTTGCAGGAATATTTTTTATGTAGCTTTTTCCCTTTACTTGGGACTGAGAAGACTGTGCGGCGGAAGTATCGCCTTGGTCACATGGACTTGTTTAGCACGGTCGATGTTCTATCCCTGGCTGTGGCCTTGTTTTGCGCCAGAATGTGTTTGACTCGGGCTAACACGAAAGGGTGGTCTTGTTATCGGTGTTTTTCTTAGCAAATTGCGGCTTTCTGATTGCGTTTTCTCAATATCTCTCTCTCTCTCTCTCTCTCTCTCTCTCTCTCTCACACACACACACACACACACACACACACACACACACACACACACACACACACACACACACACACACACANTCTCTCTCTCTCTCTCTCTCTCTCTCTCTCTCACACACACACACACACACACACACTCACCACACTCATACTCACACTAATAAACACACAACACGCACACACACTCACACACACACACTCACTCACACACACACACACACACACACACACACACACACACACACACACACACACNCACCCCCCACCCCCTCCCCACGAGCTCGTCAACAGCACGCGGCGGCTTCGAAACCACCACCAACAACAACAACAAAAAAAATAAATAACAATCACACCACTTGCAGCAACAGCAGCGTTGGCACCCCGCCATATCTACAGGAATCGCTTTAAAAACAAAACAGCAACAGCAAGTGTTGTCTGTCATAGCTTACAAAGTCTGTTATACTGGTACATGATGCAAGTCTCTTGATGTCAGATAACTGACACGTTTTCCTCTACGTTGACGTCAGTGAAGTCGCAGCCGCTGCCGACTGTCCTAGCACTTAGGCACACTCCTTCCACAGTTGCCAAGGTTACTTTTTGAGGCTTTGAGAAATTAAGCGCTATCAACCTGTTGGTCAAGGCAAAACAATGAGGCAAATGTGGCTCAGCTTATAAAATTGGGACATGATAACGAGTCATAATTCTACATTTGTTTAAAGAAGATAAATCAAATAGAAGATCATAGCGATATAAACAATTCAAATCACAAAACAAAAAAAAAACAAAAAAATGACCTAGGCGAAAGTGGAATGAGCGTGACGACTTGTATAAAAGCTATCTGGCATTACTTAACATCCGCTTCAAGTACCAGCGCCAAACACTATAGCCAAAGAGTGTCTACATGACTTGGACAAGAGTCATGCTCATAGTTCTATTGTGGTGGATCAGAGAAGGATGTGGCAAGAATAAACGGTGGTCTCTGAGCTAATGCATAAGACAAAAATAATTTATAAGTGTAGCAAACATTATTCGCAAATCAGTGCATTATTTCCGGTCTCTTCCGCATTAGTTGCAGCCATCTTGTGTACATGACTTGGACAAGAGTCATGCTCACAGTTCTGTTGTGGTGGGACAGGGGACGATGTGTGCTAATGAATGAGACAAAGATATAAGTATAGCAAACACCACTCGCAAGTCATGCATTGTTTCCTGTCTCTTCCGCATTAATTGCAGCCATCTTAGCTTGCCTAGAGACTGATAGTTCCTTTGTTGAGGAAGAGATGTGGCTTCCCATGTTGTCAAATTGCAGGAACCAACGTGGCCCTGAAATTCTTCGAAGGTGTACTTGAATTAGTGTAAAGGACAGGGTTAGGGAAGAAAGAGCATCCTTGGGAGAGTCCTTGAACGATAATTAGGAATCCTCTCTCTTTCCTTATCTAGCTCCTACATCTAATCCTACTTTTAACCTTAATCCAAGTGTAAGCAGTCGGGAAGTGTGTTGGGTTCACGGGTGAACACTAGGCTCGCACGGGGAAGGTTAGATAACATACTTAATATTCAAGCAGTAGATTTAAATTGCTGTGAAGTTAGCGTCCCAGTGGTGTAGTGGTAGCGCATTCAGACTTGCAAGCTGAGAGACCTTGTTCGATTCCCGGCAAGGGCATGAAGTTTACTAGTGTAAGTCTTTTTCCGCCTTTTTTCTCAAAATTGATCTTCACAGTAATATGGTAAAATCCTTGGTGACACACTTCACTGTATAATGTGTAACAACATAAAAAAAATGATCAGACTGGGCTCACATTCCTCCCCCGTAATGACTAGAATGGAATATGCCTTGTCACCAGGTTACAAACGCACACCTTGGGAGAATCTCAGGCATTTGCCAAATGAACATAGAACACTTTGTAAACAAGGCTGGCGTTATGTTGGCATGGCGTTTACGTTCAGAGAAATCTGTCAAATAGTTTATAGTTAACTGCAGAATACTCAGTAGATCTAATTTATTCAGTTCCAGCTGGTACCAGTCAGCAACTTCAAGCGCCAGGGTGATGCAGAGCGGCAGTAAACTGTCACGCGATGTGAACTTTCAGCAATGCAAGTTTGAACGTGTGGGCAGCCCAAAATAGCCCTGCTGTAGACACGTCATAGGTGAGGTGAGTCGGTCTGTTCTTCATGTACACATGATGCCATGTGGAGTCTATTACAGGCGGTTCTTGTTTTGTTCTTATCTTCGCTGTTTACGCTTCCACGTTGTTGTTATTGTTGGTGGTGGTGGTGGCGGTGTAATTGTTATTGTTGCCTTTCTGGTGGTTCATTATATTTCGGAGCAACAACAACAGCAGCGGCAACAACAACAACAAAAACGCTCCGGGCAATTGAGAGTTTCCGACAATTTGAAGGGGTGAGGCATATGGAGCCTGTGAAAACAGAGCTCAGCTTCTCTCTTCTTCTCCAGTTGCTTTCAAGCTTCCCCAGTCTCCTCCCCCTGCCTCCTCC
>JAWQUT010000122.1:317930-336244 GCA_033807755.1 Ellobium chinense
ACTGCATGGTGTTATGCCTGTTTTGACAATTGATAAACCATGTTTGCAGACAGAACGAAATGGGCGATGCGCCAAAACTTCAAAGGAGATAATTTCAACAAGACTAGACCGTGTGCTACACAGAGATCACATTTTAAGGACAGAGCAAACACAGACCCCAAAAAAATAACAGATCTTTTCACAGCTGAGATGCAATTTTCGGCGTAGAATTATCTTGTAAAGATGTTCATTTAACTCTTGAAAAGAAAAAAAAAATCTGCGTTGCTGAGATAGCAGTTTAGGTGAAAATGTAACAAGTGCAGACATGTCAGCAAATGCCGGACCGCCGGCCCTGACTATTGAAAATTAACTGAGTCCGGCAGAAAACAAAAAGTGTCGGACCGAATGTCCGACAAACTAGCGATTAGATATTACTACTAATGTCAGACTGTCATTATTTTTTCGGTCACACAAAATCTTCATTGACCCGGTAAGACACTGTTTGTCGGACCTTCTTGGCCGTTGTTTACATGTTTCCCAATCATCTTCCAGTCCCTTTCCAACGTCTCTTGTCCAAGAAATACAATTTGTTTTCAAAGAATAACTTCTGCTTCTACTCTCGCATAAGTACTTCATGTCATTGAGCTATTTGTCAGTTGCTGGAGTCCTGCAGCAAGCAGTGAATGCAGTAGGTGCAAATTTTTTGCTTCCTTTTTGCGAGACTTCCCAGCGAAGCTGCGGCTAACCAAGGTCGTCGCATTTTATTCAGGTCAACCATTTGACCTACTGACCCCTAAGTACGGGACGAAATCGGAACATCAGGTTCCCCCGTCGCTCGGTGATTGATTAGATATCAGACTAGCGACGCAGATCGATACAAATTGTCACAACTGATAGTTCATCTCACCCATTGTTTGAGCATCTTTCCTTCCTGCTACACAGCTTTCACTCATTCATCTGTTCGTCCTTCCATCCACCGTCCATCCATCCATCCATCCATCCATTCATCCATCCATCCATCCATCCATCCATCCATCCATCCATCCATCCGCCCGTCAGGCCGTTCATTCGTTCGTTGATCCATCCATTCATCCATCCATCCATCCATCCATCCATTCATCCATCCATCCATCCATCCATCCATCGTTCCGTACGTCTTTGCATCCTCGATCCATCCATCCATAGATCCACTCATCCATCCGTGGTTCCGTATGTCCTTGCCCTTTTCCATCCATCCATCCATCCATCCATCCATCCATCCATCCATCCATCCAAAAATAATGTAAAATTTTACCAGCTAAGACGTTATTTTACAGTTTACTTTGGTTGTTTTTTTTCACTGTTTTCAGGTTAGTGAAATTCCAGATGAAAGCCAAAGTCAGTTTCGCAAATTTCTGAAAAGCTTTGACTTTACAGCGACCAATTTCAACTTTGATTTAAGAATAAATTAACTCGTGTCAGTAATAACCAAAATCTAACTGCTGTAATGTGGAAGCTGTTTAGAAATTTGCGTAGACTAACTGACACAGCATTCTGTTGGAAATGTCCTGCAGGCAATTATTTTCACAATCCGTTCATCTGTTCGTCCGTCAGTCCGTTTGTCCTTGTATCCATCCTACCATCCTTCCTTCCACCATCCGTGTCCATAAATATGAATCTCTATACACTAAAATAATTATTATTATAAAACCCATCCTCTACAAAACAACAGTCACGACTAAGCATTGCTAAGTGGAGATCTCAACAGCATTTAAATACAAGTAGACCTAGGCCAGCAACCATAACCTTCACCTCTATTTATAGACTAGACTGACTGTCCCTAAAAACATTGTCTCTCAGGCCTACGTAAGCTCGTATCTACTTACGTAACAGCATCGCTTAAAAAGAGTGTGCGATGTTGTATGAAAAGTTATAGCCAGATTTATCAGCGCTATCGAAAAAAAAAACAAAAAAACAAAATGACATGTGAGGCAACTCGAAAAACAAAAAACGGAACCCTTTTGAACCGAGCTACGAACAAAACAAGCAACATGTTGCAATGTCAAAACCACCTTAGCTGGCAGTATGGTGCACGATTACGCAATCTAGGCCACGAGTCTTGTGAGGCGAATAAAAAAAAATCTGGCAAAAGTCCAAATCAGGAAATTACTTTAGGGGTCTGTTCAAGATCTTTGAATTTGCAAACCGAAGGTCTTGGTGATATGAGCCACGTTTTTCCACGATTTTTACTTGTTTAATAATTTTCAGGTTTGACAGCCCAGACTCTGGGATTCATTGGTGTGGCCTGTGAGACGGGTGTGAGCCTATACCACGATAATTATAAAGGTCAACGTGTTTTAGTCAGGTAAAATCAGCAAAATAACACTTCTCTTATTTTTTTTCGACTGTTAATTATTTCGAGATGATATGATTCCTGATGTCAGCCGAGGTCAAACTTTTTCTGGAAATCAAAGGTGTTCTATAGTGCGTTTCAGTGCGTCGGGTGTTCTTTTGTTTCTAGCTCTCTGCCTTCTCTCTCCCTTTGATTATGGGACTTGTAGACCACTGTCAGTCTCCTATGCTATAGGAATTCGCCTCTCAGCTATGTTGGTCCCATTCGTAAAATGGGGAATTAGTCTTGTCATGATAAAAAAGCATCTTTATCAAAGTATGTAACGATCCGATATGAGGATCGCATTACATTCTCCTACTACTCTCTTCAACAGCATTTTCACCCAACCCATCCTTTTTGGTGTGTAATAGGTCAAAAGTAGGTCGTCAAAAATATATATAAAGTTTACTTTCAAAGAATAACGATGGAGAAACTTTACCCAGTGGACGTGCCATTGGGCAGAGACATTTTGGAACTAGACTACGCAGTGTATGCGTGAGGGCTGCCAGCGAGTGCAACATGACATACAAAGGCATTCTTTCATTCTTCATCACTATTTTGAAATACTGTACATACACAGTCTTCAAGACCAGTTAGATTTTGAGCATTCTGGGCAGAAATAAGATGACCTAAAAATCCTAGGTTCTCTCCCGCGGTAAATACAGTGATCTTTCATCCCGGCAACAGTCAGAAATTTCATAAATGGATGATAAAACCAGCTGTAATCTAAGTCTTCAGTCGCTATCCAACCATCCAGATCTTTTAAAAGTGAAATCAATCCTCTAGACCCCTCGTTATGGCCAGTTTATGATTTTATAAGGATTCTTTAAAGTTGCATAGATCCATCTGGCACATTCATACCATCAGAGTCTAGAAGTAAAACTGACTGGGGATGAAGGNGGGGGGGGGGGGGGGTGTAAAGCTAGATGAAGTAGTCAAAAACTAATGGGTGGGGAAGGCGGGGATTATGATGTACCCTAACTTCCGACCCCCTCCCCTCCCCCTCAACCCCTCAAACCGCGAGGGTAGGACACTACTTTTTCTCTTCCGAACTCTATCCACCTTTGCTTTCACGAAGTTGCTCAGCCATACTCCTGATGTTTCCCCCAAAATTTGCGCATTGACTGAGATAATATATGTGTGTGTCCATTGGGTTAGGATGGGGNAGAAACATTTTTGCTTACTCTTACACACCAGGTCATGAAAATCTAGTTTAATTATTCAGCGTTTTAAACAAGTCAACTCGTATTTCCCGATGCATGAGTAATTAGACATACAGGTTTGTTTGCAGAATGCAAAGGCAGAATGACACTGAATTATTAATAATGTAAAAGTGGGCCTCAGCTGCAAGTGTGTGTACTTAGTGCATCTAGGTCACTATGCTAGGGGTCGTGCTTGTGTCATCGTGAAATGCTTACCTGATATAATGATACTCTTCTTGTGAGTGCTGAAAACTCAAAGAGTAAATCAAGACAGGACTGCACTCTTTTTGTCCAAGCGTGATAGAGCTGTGCAGTGAAACCTTCCCTTCCAGTGAAACCTTCCCTTCCAGTGAAACCTTCCCTTCCAGTGAAACCTTTCCTTCCAGTGAAACCTTCCCTTCCAGTGGAAGTCCAAACACTATCATTTGCAACGCTTTCGACAAAAAAAAAAAAGAATATTACATAACGCTTCAGCTGTCATTGTGGAAAAAAAGACCAAGTCTGTTTTGTATGTAAAATCACATACCAGGCTGCATTCTTTACCATTTTGAAATGATATTTTCTATTTAGACCACGTATTTTTACCCATTTCTTTAGCCTCAGAGAGAGCGAAGTTGAGACGACCCCTTGCGCGATAGAGGATTTATCTTTGTGGTGTTATCGACTTACAAGGAAGAAGGAGGAAAGGAAGAAGAAGAAGAAGAAGAAGAGAAGAAGAAGAAGCCGAAGAAGAAGACGAAGACGAAGAAAGGTATAATTCACGCAGAAAACTAAAGATACATTACAATCTTCTCGTAGGTAACGAATAATCCAAAGTGGCAACTTTTTATGAGCTCTAAAAAGCAAACCTCATCAAAAAATATGTTCGAAAGCCACACTTTCGATTTCGCTCTCAGCTTTATAATATCTGATCTGATGGTGGTTACATGTTTACTTTTGTTTCGTGTATTTCAACATCACATTTCGATATTTATTGGAATTGAGGCAGAAACATATTTTAAAAATGGCGGTGGTGGTGGGATTGGCAGCCCCAGGCTACTGATCAAAATAGAACCGCTGACATTTGGGATAGTCTCAGAAAGAAAGAAAGAAAGAAAGAAAGAAAGAAAGAAAGAAAGAAAGAAAGAAAGAACGAAAGAAAGAACGAAAGAAGGAACGTACGAGCCTGTGTCGATTAAGGATTGATGTGGATAGGAAATGATGGGTCGAGTAGACCTATCGTTATCAGTCAGTTTCAGAGCCACGTTACAGACATCTTGATATCGTTTCCCGTGACGCATAATATCGTATTTCATAGAAAACGATGGTTAGGAAAAACCAGAATTGCATTATTGATGACAGAGAAGAGAAATCTATTTCAAAAGTGTGGTTACTATTTTCCGATATATTCATGATATCGATACTGATTAATCGATATAATCATAGTATCTGTATTGATTACTCGATACATGTATGGTATCGATGCACTGATTACTCATATACAGTATTTGCTATAACTGGATAATAGCATGAGTTGTTGGTTTTTTTTTTCATTTTATCCCTACTTCACATATATAAAATACGATTATGCCTATAACTAACAGTCGCTTAATTTCCTTTTTCTTATCTGACCGACTGCACCGTGAATATTGAGGGATACCTCTGATGCCATATAACTGTGGTAGACCTAGAAGATTCATCATAGCCTGCCTACCAACTTCTTTAAAACAACCTAAATTCAATGTCTTCAGGCCCGTTATAATAAAGCGATTTTAACAAAACAATGAAGAAAAGCAGGGAATAGGTAGACTTTCGTCCCTTAAAAGCGGATTTCCGTTATAACCGTGGCCATTATAAATGGGTCCCTCTGCACCAACATTTGCCTGTGACCCAGTTTGTGGAAATCGACTTCATCCGTCAGTATGATGGTTCTGTATTTAAGATGAACTGGAAGAGGACAGCAACATCGGGGGACTCTGCCATTTGGTCCTCGTTTCGAAATAGGGCTAGGATCGGGATGAAAAAGTACCTTTGAGAAAACCCCTAGACATTTTTTTTTCTTAAGTGGCTCGATCTGATGAGCAAAAACAAAGCAAAACAAAAAAACTCCAGACATTACGCATCTGAATTCTAGTCGTTATCATTTGAAAACATGAGATCTCTTATCATTGTAAGAAGCACATCAGTGCATTGGTACTGAATACATCCTGAATTGCGTGCAACATGCAGTGTTAATGTACTTCTTACGATGGTAAGAGATTCCACGGTTTATGCACAAGCTTTCAATTATCCAGAGACTCTTTCACATTATGTTCTCTCTCTTTCCTAACCCTGTCCTTAACCCTAAACTAAGCACTAAATGAGACAGTCCCTAAATGTTGCCGAAATTGGAGGTTGGACTTGAGCGTTGTGTGCATAGTGCTGTCTAAATTTAGATGCTGACGATAGCTGTGGGAAACCTCATTGGTGTTTCGGGGATTTCCCGTAGATATGGCCGGCGCGAACGGCTAGAATCATTGTTAGCATAAGGTCCAAGAAAATTTGGGTTTTTTTATTTTTATTTTTATGAAAGCGGGATGATGGAAAGAGAAAGAGGAGGCTGGATTGTCGAATCAAAGTGAGGATGACGCGAGATATCGACTTTTTCCCCTTCTCTTGATTGTGTGTGTGTGTATGCTTGCTTGCTCTCTGTGTGAGTGTGAGTGTGTGTGTGCGCGTGCATGTGATGTAACTAGTGTTATTCTTCCTTTAACTGTGAGCAGTAGAATGTAATGTGTGTGAGTGTGTGTGTGAGAGAGAGAGAGCGTGTGTGATTAGCATTGCTCACGCAACCCCACAGTATCTGAATGGAGAAATCCCATCCAATGGATGCGCCCCTGGGCAGAGCTATTTTGGGACATTATGCAATGTGTGCGTGAGTGCTGTCAGTGAGCGCAACATGACATGAATAAGATATTTCACTGTAACAAGCTAACGGATGCTTGGCACGCAGGGTGGTTGTTTAACACTCTTGCCAATATATAGGAAGTTTATGACACATGAAAGGAAAAAGATGGGGAAATTAAATCAGATGAAAACTCGTTTATTCTAGCTTTTTAATCCTAGGAGAAAAAGGAACACACAGGATGTCGATGGGTGTAACGGTTAATGGGGGATGAATTATTAAATCTTTGTGGGGGGAAAAAAAATGTTAACCTATGACTTGGGAATACATGTACTCTCTAACCCTGGTTCAAACTGATTTCCGTGCGGCATTGCCACTTGCTTGCTGGTGCTTTGCGAGTATGTGTCTGTTTGGCTCTTCTTTTTTTTCTTTCAGTGCTATCTTAACACTAAAATGAAGTGCCTGTGCAGTACAGTACTGTACAATGCTTACTGCATGACGTATGATCGGTTGATAGTGCTTTTGCCCCTATCCCCACTCTCACCCCCTCCTAGACCTTACACTAACTTGCAGTCCAATCGTCGTGACAAATCGCTGTCTGGCTAAATTGCACAAAATGTTTAAGTGGTTAAAAAAAACCAAAAAAACCCGGAAGTCAACTAAAGACAATGTGATAAACTAACAACCAATTTCACTGTCTGAGGAAATTCCAAGGCGTTAAAGGACAAGTCCTTAAAGTACAATGTAATGAGATTTCGATACGCGGGCATTTCCTGTACTCCTTAGGCTTTAGCACCTCGTTTATTGGCCAATATTTGCTAGTTTTACTTGGGGCATGAACCAAACTATCCTTCGATGGCTGTCCACATTCCTGTCAACAGCTCGTCATTGCAATTTCGCTGGAGACGCAGATCATTATTCTTGTCTTGGCATTTCTTCAGTCGGCGGCGATAAAATTAAATAGGATATAGAGTTGTGCTGCGTGTATGGTATTCTGCAGATAACCTTCTTTTTTTTCCACGTTTGTGATGACTGTAAGAAATTCGACTAATTTTCATCGACATTATCATCACCGTCATCATTATCACCATTAGCAGCAGTGATGACGACAAGTTTCATGATCTGTATGATAATACAATCATTGATATAAGTGCTTTCACGTCCACAGGACCATTTGTTAGGAGCAACCAGCCAAAATATATTCGTAAAGCAAATAATCTAAGTAATTTTAAGAAACTTCTCAAAACGCATTTGTTCAAACAAAATTTTGATTGACGCTGACAGTCTGCGAAACAAATCATTTTTTTAATAATACATCTGTATTGTAGTGTAGCATATGTGTGCAGAGTTTAGTATGCTTGGGTGCGTGAGCTGAATATTATATGATTTTTATTTACTTCTCTATTTCCAGCGCTCAGAGCCTGTATATACAGGGATAGGTGCTATATAAATGCTATGTATTCTTATTTATACACATCTTAACATAACACCGTTTCTTTTTCCTCATTTGAGTGTGAATTATTAACCGTACGATTTGTTTTTCCATAAATTATTAACTTTAGTTGAAAGATTGTCCANGCTTTCACGTGCACAGGACCATTAATTGTTTGGAACAAACTGCCTGAAAATATTCGTAAAGCAAATAATCTAAGTAATTTAAGAAACTTCTCAAAACGCATTTGTTTAAACAAAATTTTGATTGACGCTGACAGTCTGCCAAACCAAATCATTTTTTTTTATCATACATCTGTATTGTAGCATGTGTGTGCAGAGTTTAGTATGCTTGGGTATGTGAGCTGAATATTATATAATTTTTATTTACTTCTCTATTTCCAGCGCTCAGAGCCTGTATATACAGGGATAGGTGCTATATAAATGCTATGTATTCTTATTTATACACATCTTAACATAACACCGTTTCTTTTTCCTCATTTGAGTGTGAATTATTAACCGTATTATTTGTTTTTTCCATAAATTATTAACTTTAGTTGAAAGATTGTCCAACGGTTGTAAAAGCCGGTCTACAGCGAAAAAAGTGTCTTCCTTCCCCTCTCCACCAAAGCCCCGAATCAAGCGACACATTTCAACAGATGCTTAATGAGTTAAGGTATGAAGATGCCAATGTATTTTTCACTGTTGGCTATATTAGGTTTTGCACCTCTCATTAACTTATCCTGGGGTGCCGTTTCAAAATACTTTCCAAATATGTAGTTTAGCTCTTCCTCCAAATTTTGACACAAAGAAAAATGCACCTGAACCAGTTAGATTGCAGTGAAGCAGACACCCTAATATTTTAGGCTGTAGCGAGCAAGTGTGAATCAGTATTGGCGTGTAGTGAAGAGGCACCGAATACGATAGCTTCTCCTTAAAAACGCCACTGACGTTGCTAATTTAATTCACAAACCAAGACGCTGTGCAGGAAACAAAATACTTCTTTATTGGTAATAAGGCGTATCCAGCAAATAATTCACAAAGCACAGACCATACCAGCCAACTCTCAAATAATTCGCAATGCACAGACCATAACAGCCAACTCTCTCCAACTCTCTCACTCTCATGCCTTTTATAATAATTTCAGTAGAAATTCCAGAATAAATGACGTCANTACACATATATTTGCACCTATCTAAGCCTTTGAAATTAAAATCCAACCCCATCCCCCCACCCCCTTCCCAATGGCCAATATTCTGATTTTATAGGAACTATTTAAAATTGCATATTTTTATGCCAGGTGCTATTGGCATCTTCATACCTTAATGCCTCCTCCCTCTCCCCCCTCTAAAGGACAAAATATCTTCGCACATCATCTGGGACTGGGAGTCAAATCATTAGCGTCGATCTCAGAAGACAACAATCTTCTTTTTTTTTTTTTCAGAAGTGCTGTCACTTAACCAACTCCTGCAGCTCTTAACTACTGCCTTTGTAGCTAAGCCTCAAAAATACAATGTAGTAATTCATTTAAGTTATAGTGGCAATTGTCATTCAACATGTAGATAATTACTGTGTTAGATGACGACATGATCTGAACAATGCACGTGCATTTATCAGTGGCTATCGTTTTTTCCTTTGAATTCAGTGTAACCTACTTAATAGAGGGCAGACACACAGTCGGTAGACACAAACTTGGCAGACACAAAGTCGAGCTCAGTTGCTATCATTGCCCCTTATTTATGCAACTGAGAATTAGAATATGAAGCAATGCTTGCGTGTATCCCTCAGCGGTGCAGTAGTTACGCGCTAAGTGTATGTTCAAAATTCCGTGACAAAAAGATGATGTAGTTCAGAAAGAAAGCCATCAAGAATGTTTAGTATCTTGTTTGGTAGCACGCAAGTGTAGATCGTCAACATATCAGTAACATTTTAATCAAGAACAGGGTTGCTACCGAAGTGGCGCTGTTTATGATATCAAAGGACAACACAAATATAACCCCGGGGGCTTTACCTGAATTTACCAATTCAAATCAATGCAAAATATTGATATTCGACTGCCTCTGTGCACTATTCTGTAACCTGAGTTCAATACAAATATGTAATTGAATTTCACATCGATAAAAGAGACCTATGTGTGATATCATATTTCGACCGAGGGATCTGTGTGTATATGTGTGTGTGTAGGGGGGTGTGGTATGGGGGATGTGGTGTGTGGTGTGGTGCGTGTGTGTGTGTGTGTGTGCTGTCTCTTATACACATCTAACCAGCTGCANAGAGAGAGAGAGAGAGAGAGAGAGAAGGAGTTTAAGAAAAAGCAGGGATGGTCATTCTGTAACTTCACACCGGTGTTTCAACGGTTTACCCACTCACACCGGTAATCTTCAGACTGTTTACATCGTCAATAGTGCCTGATCGTACCCCGCCGCTCTGACATAATGCAGGCAGCGTTGTTCTGTCTGCAACGACAAAACACCGTATACTCGTAGCAAGGTTTGAACATCTTACGGTATTTTCTCATTGCACGGTAGACATGGCAAAAAATGGTTAAGCTTGAGTGGGACACCCACTTGCTGTTCGTGTCTTGTTGTTTTGTTGTTTTGCACTTTTATATCCTTGTAATACAGTCTACCCCCGCTTAATCGCAATGAGATTAATCGCAACATCCGTTTAATGAGCATTATTTTACAGGTAGCAAAATACCGTTTACTTCTACAGATAAGTAAGGGAATATCAGCGCAAGTTCTCTTACTTGCAACATTTTTGCTTGCACCTGAAGAGTTGCAGTTAAGCGAATAGAGTGTTTTATCGCCTACACGCTGGTGCTTTTATGTAATATAAACTTCCATTACAGCGACTAGCGCTAGGCGAACACTTGATGAGGATCAAACATAAAAAAAGCAGGACCGTCAACGTTGTACCCGTAGCTCTTGCAGGCGCGGAGTCGAAAAGGGGAGGGGGTGAGGGGTGGAGGAGAGAGACTTGAAAGGCGATGAACTGTAGTACTCTTTAGGCCAAGCAGATTCATGAACAAAAACGCTGGAAACAAGGGACCTTTTCGGAAAGTCTTGCATTATTTTTTTGTTGTTGTTGTTGAAAGTGGTGAGGAAGGAGGTGTCTACATGTACTTGCACGTAAATGAATGAGAACAGACTGAGTGCATTGTTGAAAAGAGATGATGTTCAAGTATTAGTTAGAACTTAATGCGGATAAAGTTCCTTGAATTTTACACAACGCATCAGAGACGAGCGGCAAGAGTGCCAAAGTGGGGCAAGTGACCAGGGTGCAAGCAATCAGACAACAACAACATCGACGACGACTACAATAACAACAACGACAACAACGACGACGACAGCAACAACAACAACAACGACGACGATGACTACAATAACAACAACAACAACGACGACNGTTGTTGTTGTTGTTGAAAGTGGTGAGGAAGGAGGTGTCTACATGTACTTGCATGTAAATGAATGAGAATAGACTGAGTGCATTGTTGAAAAGAGATGATATTCAGGTATTAGTTAGAACTTAATGCTGATAAAGTTCCTTGAATTTTACATAACGCATCAGAGACGAGCGGCAAGAGTGCCAAAGTGGGGCAAGTGACCAGGGTGCAAGCAATCAGACAACAACAACGACGACGACGACTACAATAACAATAATGACGACGACGACAACAACAACAACAACGACGACAACAACAAGGACGACGACAACAACAACAACGACGACGACGACGACGACAACAACAACAACAACAACAACAACAACAACAACAACAACAACAACCCTCACTGAAATACAAAAGTGCAAAACAGACAAAAGAGTGACATCATGTTAGGTCGGCTTTGGCAGTTTTAAAAGGTCGTGCACGACTTCATGTTTGATGGAGCTTTATGAGACTTGTTAAATTCTACTTAGTCTCGAAGGATTGCTGGGAGATGCGTAGATATTTTCTTCACATCCTAAAGAATCCACATTAAAAAAAAAACAAAAAACTTTAAAACCGCATACACTTTCTTTCCGCCGGACCATCTGTGAGAAAACATCACTGAAATGTCGGGATTGTCACTCTCTATACGTCGCCATTATATATGCTGCGTGAGGTCATAAAGCCAGAAAGGCTACAGACGATTTGGTACAGACGCATGCGCAAACTGTGAGGACCAATCGCTAGCTAGCTTTTTGACGTCACACAGCACAAGTAATGGCGGCGCGCGCAAGGTGATAATCTGGACATCCTTGCAGTGTTTTCTCATAAACTGTCAGACGAAAGATAACATGAAACATATACGCGGTTTAAATTAAATGAATAAATAATGTGGACTTGTTAGGCTGTGATGCAAATGACTACTCCTAACCCTTTAAAGATTTCGTTTCTTTCTTTCAATGAGCATGTAAATAGTCGCTGTTCTCTTTTAATAAGACTGATAGACTGTGTCATAAAATCTACTCTATTTAAGTTCTCGCATTCAATTAATGCCAGCTCAATTCATTGCAGAACCTTAATCCAAGATAGTATTTGGAGAATCTCTGCATGCAAAGATGCGTATTTCAAATTCTACAGTGTCCCAAAGGATGGCTGAGCTTTCAACTATTATTAAAAACGTTGTATCTTTCTTTGTATGAGCATGTAAGTAACCTTGTCACAAGACTGCTTTACGTCATAAGATTTGCTTTATTTAAGCCCTCGTATTCAATGAATGTTTGTTCACATACTTGTTGTTATTTGAAGAATCTCCGAACGCAAAGATACATATCCTGCACTTTACTCATTCAAAACTGCCATCATCAAGGGGGGAAATTCACAGTTTAACATCTTTGTCCCCTTCCCCTCTGGCAAAAGCCGGTAATACGGGCCTCTATTGGCGTTTCCTTTCTCGATAAGCCAAAATATAATATTGCAAGAATACACTTGATAAGGCCTGTTATCCTTGGGATTTGAGGACCTCTCCCACGCCCTCACTCCATAGCCCGTCCATTGCGAGAGCTTTTCTTAGCTATAGCCTTGACAGTAAAAATATAGGATATGAGGAATAGATCTGAAACGTAAGTCAATGAATAGCCTAAATAATACCTTAATTACTTCTTTCCTTCTCCACTCAACCGACCCTCCCATCCCCTTCCCAATCCCTCCTCATTTCTTCAATAACAATGCTGAGTGCACCCTTGCACTATTCTTACACCACTGAATAGGATAGGTTGCCAGATAATAAATTACAATGCACAAGAGGCTGGGGCTGATTCGGATCTGGAATCAGTATCTGCTAGTCCTAATTCAACGATCCTGTGAACCGATTACTCATTTAGAACCGGTTTCTTGTACAAGGACCACTCATCTATCAAATTCGTTTCCATTCATCTGTCAATGATAAACGAATCTGATAATACCGCGAGCGATAGGCGAATTTGGAATCTGACTCGGAATCGTCACCTTTTGACATTTCAGGGCCGCTAGTCCGAGTCATAGGCAGTGCTAGACAATAAACATTTTCCTCACCCTCACATGTCGCTCCTTCTGCCTAAGACAAGGAACCTCAGATCCGGATTTGCGAGGCCTGTGTCGGTAAGTACTCGGATTCGCGTTTTTTTCTAAAAAAAAAAAACAACACGAGTCTTGCCCAGGCCTTATGCACAATGCTTTGGCCTAAATTCCCAAACAACTTGCAGATAAAACCAAAGCTGCTATGACCTTGAACATATGGTGTTTCTTTCCCTGATAAAAAAAAAAGAAAAAAACCTGGCGCTGGTGGTTTATGTATGTACTCTGTGTACACATAACCGCCTCAAGTCAAAGTGGCATAGCTGCACTATGTAAATATCATTGCATATAGGACTTTTTGTTGTGAAAAGGCAACATATAAACACTTGGCATATTGTGGGGAGATTGTGTTGTGTGTAGCGTAACAGAATGATTTATATGGCTCGGTGCACACAGATCAAAGCAAGAATAAAATTTGCGATCATGAAATACGAGGGTTATCAGGCAGTTACATGTGATGTGTGCTTCAGTAAAGATTTTATAAACAAAATTCAGTTGCGACGTGTGATGCAACAGTTGTGAAATATATTCTAGTGGTTATCATGTTGTTGAATCAACAGTGTACCAGTACCTCTCCAGGGAGCTAAAGGGAACTGTGCAGACTGTACACGAACCATGTAAATGAATGGGACTCGGAGGTTACGATGTTGTGAGGTTTGTCGTGTATCCCTCCAGAATGAAAAATCAAAAATGACCAGAGTGAAAATGAAACCAGAGCCAGAGCTATGTAAAAACGCACAATGTACATTGTAATACAGTCGTACTATACATGAGTCTTAATAATACCGGTACATAGTGTATTTCCCGTGAGAATGAGATGCAGCCTGACAATGCAGTCTTGAGTCCTAGGCTACAAGGCTGTCATGTTATTATTTTATGTTGTCTAATCTTTAAGAGATCAAATGTAAAACTGGGCAGTTGATTTCAATACTATCATAACATAAACACACCTTGACAATTTCACGTTGTTGTATTTGAATGCATGCCCTATGAACTGGTCTACTTGTTTAGGGAATTTTACATCTTGTTCACGATGCATTCTTTAAGATCATGGTGTGATGGGTAGGCCCAAAATATTTCACTTACTTCAAAGTCCATTAACTTCATGCGTGAAAAATCGACCCTGGAATGAAATTTTAGGCAAATTAACAAATAGATATAGGCCTAATCTGTAATTGCTACAAATCTCACTGTCCTAGATGTTATACTTTATACAGCAAATTAAAAACACATGTCAAAAAGTGAGGTACTGGGACCAGTGTACCAGACTTGTTAGGCGGTGATGTTAAAGTTAAACTCTGTACAGTATTTCCCCCCTTCATGATGGCAATTTTGAGTGATGTTGTTAGACATTTTAGAATTTTGTTGACCAGTGATAAAATCACTGCACTAAGATGTTTGAAATCTTCAATGTTAACAGGCGACATCTAGTCTAGCTAATAATGGGTGCCAAATTTGAAAACAATGAAAGTTAAATTAGTAAAGTAATCGAACTTTAAATTAAGTCAACTTTGTGTGAACGTGTTGGAAAGGAGGGGAGGGNGGGGGGGGGAGGCACGTGATACTCATTGAGTGTGAACACAGTAATGAAATCCAGAAAGCTCAAACACCCATTCATAATAAGTACTGAGCCAGTCTTTCATAAACAATGAAAAACTTAAGTAAGCTTAGACCAGCAAGTGAACTGTGCAACAGTAACACTAACAGCCCATAAAGTATGTATCATGAATGCCATGCCTTGCCATAGATAACAAAATATCATATCTTAGGTTAGAATATGTAAGAAATACACATGCATGATCTTGCATTTAAACTCTTCCTATATTTCCCGTTCGTTACGTCACCAGCCCACATCATCCCATCTCCTCTATACATATATAACCTTACCCTACATCAAGATATGGTAGGTCATTCCATGGACTACTTGTTTACACTTGGCAAACGTTTGAAAAATACACTTTAAGGTTATAGTGCCCTGTATCTTGACATGAATTGCTTAGGGCCTACTTAATCCATAAAGATGAAATTTTACCGAAGGGGGAACCTTTGTGCACAAGTTCCCTTTTGTAAACAGCTTTCCCCATCTAAATCAACAGATACATGCACAGGATGTTTCACAAAAAATTGATAGTCTCTCTCTCTCTATATATATATATTTTAAATATAGCCTTTTTCATCTGAATATCTCACATGTTTGCAATGCTTACTTAAGCCTTTTAAGGGGATTTCTTAGCTTCTTAAATAATCCATATTCGTCCAAGGGGAGATTTGTTTGGGATAAAGATAATCGTCTGAACATATGACCAGGAAAAAAATATAAATAAAAAGAAATGAAAATGAGACGATGTCAAATTGACGTTCAAATTCTAGAAAATAAAAATCATCCAGAAAAAAAAAAAAAATCAAAATGGCCGATACTCATTTCCTCCTTCACAAACCACTCTTTCCCACTTCCTCTCCACAACCTTGTAGGCCTGAATGAAATATGAAAAGTACTAGTAATCAATGGATAATCTTAAGCTCATTGTCTCATAAAACTGTACAGAACTTTCCAACGGCTTGAATCTAAAGTATCAATTACATCCACAATGTTAGTCTTCAGTGGCTTATTAAATTATTACGCTTCTTTTAAGACTGGATTTTATTAAGAATGAAATGTAATTGCTACCTCTTAAGAGCTAGTTTTCTCATCTATAATCAAGTAGGTCGGCACGATCATAATCTTCAATAATTTTTTTTATTTTATTTTAAAATCTTTAGGCTCTTTTCCTTCCCCATCCCCTTATCCCACCCACCCCTGCTCCGCCCTTTGATTTGAAAAACGATCGTTTAAGACTGTAGATGGAAGTAATCAAATGTGGACTGTAATTGAACTTTCCGAAAAAGCTGAAAAAAAAAAGCTTTCCAATGGCCAAACTAGGCCATGCGAAGACTCCACGTAGATGAACTAGACCAACGTCTCTTGTTTTTTTCAGTCACAACGCTTGTTTGTATACTAATGACGATANAATATTTCAAATACAGGGCCTTTTTCATCTGAATATCTCACATGTTTGCAATACTTACTTAAGCCATTTAAGGGGATTTCTCAGCTTCTTAAGTAATCCATATTCGTCCAAGGGGGATTTGTTTGGGATAAAGATATTCGTCTGAACATATGACCAGGAAAAAAATATAAATAAAAAGAAATGAAAATGACACGATGTCAAATTGACGTTCAAATTCTAGAAAATAAAAATCATCCAGAAAAAAAAAAAAGATCAAAATGGCCGATACTCGTTTCCTCCTGCACAAATCACTCCCCTTCTCACTTCCTCTCCACAACCTTTTAGGCCTGAATGAAATATAAATATAATGTACTAGTCTAGTAATCTATGGATAATCTTAAGCTCATTGTCTCATAAAATACAGAACTTTCCAACGGCTTGAATCTAAAGTATCAATTACATCCACAATGTTAGTCTTCAGTGGCTTATTAAATTATTACGCTTCTTTTAAGACTGGATTTTATTAAGAATGAAATGTAATTCAGTGGACAGGAGAATACTTTGCTACCTCTTAAGATGCTAGTTTCCTCATCCATAATCAAGTAGTCTAGGTCGGCACGAACATAATCTTCAATATTTTTTTTTTTTTTAATCTTTAGGCTCCTTTCCTTCCCCATCCCCTTGTCCATGCTCCGCCCTTTGATTTGGAAAACGATCGTTTAAGACTATAGATGGAAGTAATCAAATGTGGACTGTAATTGAACTTTCCGAATAAGCTGGGGGAAAAAAGCTTTCCAATGGCCAAACTAGGCCAGCCGAAGACTCCACATAGATGAACTAGACCAACGTCTCTTGTTTTTTTCAGTCACAACGCTTGTTTGTATACTAATGACGATAAACATCACCGAAGTGATTTACGTGTTGGAGCCTCAGACACTGGATTGTTTGTTCTGGATGGCTTGTTCGGAAAAGTCAGTTTCATGGACAACATCTGGCAATATTATTATTTTATGCCACCTTTAAGACACCCAGTGTTCTCATCTTGTCACATATCACTGAGGCAGCATCCTGACAAAGAAAGCAAATCCGGTCCTGGTCCGCTTTCCTTGCCAACAGCGATCATAAAGTGGTGTGGCTGATAGTACCCATCATCAGAGTCTTTAACTGCAATACTGATATCGGCAAAACTAATTGCAACAGTGCATAATGTTTGTAGTATCAATAGTATATTAGTATTGCTAGCTAAATGTATTGAAAAATCCTGAATAAACGCTGCGAGTGCTTTGCAATATTGTATACTTCATCTTGCCATTAAGTGTTACCAAACAGTAGCAAAAGAAGTCTTGGTTATACGGTGCGATGCACTCTAATACCCAGTGGAAATATATATAGAAATCTTCAGGTGGTTAATTCAAAGTGTTTTCTGTTGAATTTCCTGGCATGACTTCCCTCCTTGTCCTCATGCATAACTGACTCATCTATAGATTAGTCGCAGAGTGAGTAAAAAGTACACAATCATGTGCATCAATTAATGATTTATAAACCCTTTGTTTAGATCTACTTGTTGACAGTCAGAAAAAACATTATTGAAACCATGGAAAGGTCTATATATGTGCTCCGTTTTCCCTACTCAAAACAGTGAAGAGTCCTCTTGTTGGCCGTCCCTGTTGTTGTCGACTGTGCATTCTTTTTTAGCTTCATTCAAGCCTGCATCCTCTTTTCTGTCTCTCCCACATGCCCATTACTGACATTCTTTGTAGGAATTAATCTCTTATTTTCATTCCTTCTCCTCTTACTCTCGTACTTTCAGTGTTTCAGTTCTGTCAACTCATCGGCCATGTCAAACTTACTCCTTTAATTTCAATTTCAGTTCTGTCAACCCTCAACACATCGAACTTGTCATACTTAAATCTTTTTTTTTCTTTTAATCTTTATATAT
>JAWQUT010000122.1:336366-360434 GCA_033807755.1 Ellobium chinense
CCGCCCGCCATACGTTTCCACTTTTAATCACATCTGTAGACTTCCGTATAAGAGGGAAATGAAATTCCAAAGAGAGTCTCGTGCTTTGCCACATTAAAACTATAGCTCTCCATGACATGTACAAACTGCAGTGTACACATCTTCTTGCATCTACTTCATGACAATGGAGAGTCCTTTGCAGAGTGTAGCGGTCCTGACAGCCTTTCGGAAAGCCTCTCTTGTTTCTTGTCCTGCACCCACTTTCCTCACGTTCAAGATGTTCTTAAGTTCTTTTCTCCACTGCTTTCTTAATTTTCCATGCGCTACTTTCTCGGAACGTCTTGTTACATGACCAAAAATAACTCTGCTTCCTGTTTGTCACGTTGTTCAGGTGCCAGTTTTCTTGAATTCTGATGATTTTTTTTTTCTGACTGTCCACACGGGCTTGCAGTTTCAGTGTATTTCTTGTATACCACAAAATTTCTTACAATGATTTTAGATTTAGGAACTGCTAGAACAAACGTGAAAAATTCAGGTAAGTACTGTAATACGGATCTTATGATGCGAATTCTCCACTTTAGAGGGCCTTCTTCAGGCATATTTTAAATTACACATACGTATACCACTTTACTTATCTTGCTCACACTTTCCCTATCTTGATCTGTCCTCACAGCAACTATAGCACGGCTGACTTCAGCGCTATTAGTTATTACACGAAGAAGTGGGACGTCATGACCTGCACTGAGTGGGGAAAAAAATCTAGATTACATGCTACACTTGTGTTCAGTAGGCGTGGGCAAGATTCTGAGCTGGAATCGGTAACTGCGAGTCCTGACTTTCCAATTCCTTGTAATCGTTTTCTAAATCTGAACCGGACACGCAATCTGAACCGGTTCTTTGTACGGAGACAAGCTCCTTACGCGAGATGTCTTTCTCTTCAGTTGTCATTCATGCGGCGAAAAAGAGCCGAACTCGGCATCGTGACTTTTATGCATTTCTCCTCAGATAGCCTGGTACAGAGATAGGCAATTTGCAAACTCGGCTACTTTTATGCTTGCCACAATCCATCTGTCACAATAATGTCACAAACTAAGTCATCCCAGCGTTGTCTAACGGTTTTTTTTTCTTCTCCCCGAAAACTCACTCAAATGAGAGAGGCTTCCTGTCTATGACTGTGATGATTTCTTCTCTTCCTCTCCTACCATCCCAACGCTTTTCTGTCAAGGAATCGAAATCGGTTCCGGATTCGAGGCGCGTAGTTATATAATATCGTCGGATTCGCAGTTACCAGAAAAGCGAGTCTGTTCAGGCTGGAGGATACGAATAGGGCTGGCTGAGGGAGGAATAAGTGTAAAATGATTCTGACATTGTGCCAAATCTCATATCAGCATTTCTGTCATTATATGGTTGAATAAGCTTTTCCTTGTGTATGTGTTGCAGGTCTAAAAATATTTCTAATGTAGTTCTAAACCATGGTTTATGGGAAGTGTAAAATGTTAGGATACAAACGGGATAGAAAGCGTCATTTGAGAAAGATATTTTCCAGAATGCTGAACAGAACTGTGTGTTTAAGGATGTACCTTCCACTCAATATTATTTTAGAACATAACTAAATCTTATGTATTAAATGTCTCTTTTCTAACCTTTGTTGGATAGGAAGAAAATTGCAAACCAACTGAACCAGCCAGCCTCCCAGCAAATCAATCAAACAACCTGCCAAGCAATCAATAGGATCTACGTCTTCTATCACTCACTTTAAATACTCACTTGACAAAAGACTTTCTTAAGAAATTGCCCAACTTTTATTACTTCATACATAATATCGGCAGCAAGACAGCATATATAGAGTATGGTTCTCTCAGATGGATAAGAAATAATTCTGTTGCCACGCGCCAGGGAGAGAAAGGAAAAAGGGAAGACAAATATATCAGAGTAACAAAGGGTAGAAAAAGGTACATCTTGAGAATATGCACCTAAATACTGAGTTGTTCAAATAAAATTTAAAGAATTATCATAAATATTTGTCCAATTCCCAACACGACAGATATCTACTCAGTTCTTGAGCATTTTATAATATGATTTTTAAAAAGTTTATTTACATTTTTTCCATCATAACTGTCACTTTTTGTTAAAATAAAGGGATGTAACAATTTTACACCTACCAACCAATCAGCATACCATATCCACAATATTTAACCCCCACCCCCCACCCCCTTTTTTTTAAAAATTGTCTTTTAAAAAAAGCAGACACGCTGAACAATCCACTTCCAAGTTTTCCAACTGGAAAGACTGAATGCGTCACATTTCATTGTGCCAACCTCCGACAGAACAGCGTGGTGAAAGAGCTATAAAAACCAAGTGGTGAAAGAGCTATGAAAATCAAGTAAACGGGATTTTTTTTATCTTCTAGGGGAAGATAACAATAAAGGTTATCTTGTTTCATTATTTCATAACTAGTCTAATCCCCCATAATTAATGAAAAAGTGACATCAGAAATAACTCTATTGCAAATCATTTCCGCCTGAAAAGCAATGTGAAATTCAATTTTTTACAGCAATCCCGGCTGCACATCATTACTTTTCTGACAAAGAAGAGGAGGGATATTCTCTCCCAGGTGAATACTGAAAAAATTTCTTCACAAGAACACTTCAAAATGACAACACGTACAAAAGCTCTGAGTAAGTTATTTTAGCATACTAGCACCAAATCTAGGCAACAACAGTTTTAACATTATTATTATTTAAGGCATAGCAAGACAAATCCTATCCAACATGACTTCCAACAAAGACTGCGTTATTCTTCCAGCTAGAAGCTAGAATCTGCATTTTGAGAAAACAGATTTTGAAGACATATGTCCAACTTATAAACTTTAACTGAACAATGAAATGAATTGCAGACATCCTGCAGCTTTGAAAAGTTCCTATCATCTCATATGTCGTTGTTTAAAATTTGTGGGAACTGAGTTCAGAATAAAATAATTCATTAGCCATGACAAACTACATGTATTCTGATGTTTCTGATAGCCCACAGCAGCATGGAACATCATGACATATCCTTCCCCTCTAAGGCAACCATTTAATCATTTAAAACATGCTGCTGAAAATTACTGTAATTCTTTGAAATTCGAGAAGCGATATGCGAATTGAGAAACACCCCCTTTGGACACCTGGGAAACATAATGCTCCAATGATGAAAACCAAAAATTTCTCAACCTATCACGGACATCTTCTTGTTTAATAACACTAGACAATCCAAACATGCTTCATCTATTTCTAACCAAAAAGCACAGGCTATATTTAGTGGCCTAGTGCAAACCACTCTTTTTTTAAAAAAAAGACCCAGCCTGAACAACTGAGTTGGAGAGTTTTTAGTTTAGTTCATGAAGCTCCTAGATTTCCCATTTTTCTTACAGTAAGTAAAAACAACGCAGATTCATAAGCTGAAAGAGATCTTGAGAACCACTGGAATTACTAGTCAGGGGGCATAACTCAGTATTTACATGAGAGTAATCAGTGGTACTACCTGAGGTAATCAGGTAGTTAATACATTTTTAACAATATGGGGTGACTCCAGTCTTCCATTGTTGTGGGCGAGTTGAATAATATAGTCTATATTATAGATTTGTTGGACTAACATCTTTTAAATATTTCAGATGGAAGGTGAGGCAAAAAAAAATTGGCTTCACTAGAGTCTTACTTGTAGTGAAAATCTGATCATGAAAGCTACCACATACAAGTCTCAAGGTCATATTCATTTCCAGAAACAAAATTTAAGGATGTCCAAGAATTTCTAGAAAAACAACCCCTCAACAGCAAATCTTCATTTCCATTTCAGGCAATTTAAAATACAACACAGCTACAGATATCCCTAGGAAGGCAGCAGCTGATGGCAAAATGTTCAGACCCCAAGATCAACATACAAGTCTTTGGTCAACATGGGAGTTATTTTGTCATTTTCATTTATGCTTCTCCTTGTTAAAATGGCCTTTTTTCAGATTTGATTTTCAGTTTTCCGAGGATGAGAAGCTTACTGTTATGACAGACCAAATAACATGAGATCCTTCACACCAATGTATTAACCTTTTCTCAATAATGCATGACTCCTGATTGGTAAACATTAAATTTCTGGACTTGGTAGGAACCTGATGGCCAAAATGTAAAAAACTGAGGCCTCATAGCCACCTGAACAAATTTATGGTGGATCCAACGGTCCATACAAAGTTTTATATCCATTTCGAATCATCAGTAGATGCCTGTTGGAAAGTACTGCATTTTTTTAAAGTCCTGCGTCAAGTATTCCTGTTATTGTTATCAAACCTTACTGTGGCTCTATCTGTTGTACCAGCTGATTTCCATTCACAACCACTATCAAGATGTCAACAGGGAACAAAGCTACACAGTAATTGCAGAATAGAACAGATCCCAAAATTCAAAATATTCTTCACAGTATTCAAAAGCATGATGCTGGGGAATGAACCTTGTAAAATATTCTCTTCTCTCCTGTATTATGTGAGTATATTGATGAAGCCCATCTTCACTGCATTAACCCTCTCAGTTTGTCCAAAATAAGAAGGTAATATTATTTTGTTAAACTGTTTTTCAATATTTCAAGAAAAAGTGTCAGTCACAATTTTTGTGTGGTGTAAAAATGGCTTTGTATCTTTGAGAAATAGAGGAAGATTTATGTCTTCCTAGCTTCAAGAAAAAGAAAATTCATTCTAACTGAAAGAAAAACAAAGTGAGAGGATTAAATTCAGATTTTCTTCAAAACTTTAATTCAGAATATATGTATGCATTATATAATAAAAAATGCAGCGATGCCACTCCCTTTTCATAAAATCCTCTGATCCTCTACAGTTTCATTTACTGTTTAGTCTACATTACGTTTTACTAGCAATTTACATGACACAAAGATAAATCTCTTGAAATAAACTTATACGGGCATAAATATTTGTTTGAAAAATTCATGTAAATGTTTCTGTGCAAGATGTAACTCAAACAAAAGTCAGGCTGGCAACTGTTGAAAGACGACAACATTCTCTGTTTTCAGAGAATTCTCTGAAGAGTGGCATCCATGCAAAAGGTTAGCAACCACACTATTTCATACATAAATTACAGAAATGCTGGGCATATCCAGTCAGGGTTTAAATGCAGTCCCTCCCCTAGCAACAGAAATAATGTTCTTTCTAAACGGAGATCCTATCAAAGGGAACATGAAGACATGGGTTTTGAAAGTTGCAGTGTGAGAAAATAAAAAAATATCTTCTTAACTAGACCGTGCTACTCATTTCTACTCAGTGACTATTCCCTCTTGTTCCTCAGGGAACAAATAGCTACAGAATGCTATGCCAGAGAAAATTCAGCAGAATGTCTCATCTGACATCAGTTACCTCAATTTCTGAAAAGCTTTGACTTTACAGCATTCAGTTTTTGTTGTTTCCAGCACGGATTAATTTATTCTTCAAATATAAACCAAACTGGTTGCTATAGAGTCAGAGCTTTTCCGAAATTAGTGCAACTAACAAGGCATTCTATGGAAATTGTCTGCCACTTGTTAATGCAAAGAAATGACTATCAGTACGCAAAACACTTTGGACTCGGAGTCTTGATTATATTTTTCAAATGTGCAAACATCCCTGGTATAGAGGCAAGCTATTTCCAGAACTAAATATCTCTAGACTTCAAAATAAGGTCCAGTGAATCTGATAAGAAAGGATGCTCATGCTATCAAACTGCTGTTTCCACGAATCTTTCTACAATTGCAAAAATGTTAAATTAACGTAAAACTTTGCATTATCTGCTCACTAGCCAGAAGGACCGTCTGTTATCCACAGAATTAATAACACACAAGTCCATAATACATCATTTGCTCATGGTCCAACTGCGCTCAACAGAACACCATTTTTTTAGAACAAGAGAAAAGAAGTGAGACAGCAAGAGCACAGAGCTCCCTGTAATGAGAAAGAAAAATGAAATAACATGAAATATCTAGGACAATAAATTTCACATTTTGTCTTGACAGTCCAAAGCACTGCCAAACTATGCCTTAGTTCTTTCCACCACATTAAGCATGGTTTCTCATTCCCCTTGCCCTACAAAAAATGATGCTTTAGAGAGCATACGAAACATCACATGATATGGACTCTAGTATTATAACTATCTCTATGGATTTATCCCTAAAGGAACTGTTTGCCCCGAGAACTACTTTCTACCGCAAAGGATACACGCAAGACTGACAGATGCCACACAAACACACCGAGCACAAAATTTCTTATATATACAGGAGTAGCAGCTTAATTAATATACTACATACCATTGGATGCAGTTAGGGTAAGATCAGACACCACCAGGACGAATGTTGTTGGATGACGAAATAACTTAGCTGATGAGATCTCATGGAACAGTATCAGAAGTGAGTTACTGAAGATCTGAATAATCACAGGCCAGACCAACTGTGATCACCAAAGACTAAATCTAGATCTAACTGTGACCACCGCAGATCAACTGCAGACATCGAGCATCTACATGAAATTTGTTTAGCTGCATTCAAAAACTGTGAGAATATAGATTAGGCTATCTGTTAACCAAATTTATGAAAATCATGGACAAATGAAGTTGTTTAGGTTGACTAATGGTCTAATAGCAGAAGAAAATGAAAATCATGGCACAGAAAGCTACCATCAAAGAAAATTATTAATACATGTAAGGAAATTCTCTTACAAGGATGAACATGCTTAAATCAGGTCTCAGATATTCTTGGTGTGCATTGTACACTATCATTGTACATTATCAGTGTATACTATCAAAAATGTCCTTAGTGAAGCACTTAAACAAATAAAATAAAAAAGGCAATTGCCCTCTATTGATATCAATGCCTTTGGCATCCAGATATGTTCAGTCATCTAGGCTGTTTTTAGTACAAATGAATTGTGGAACACAAAATGGGAAAAAAAATATTAAAAGCAGGTCAGCAGTGACATAATACTTATATGACTTGTATGAGGCAAATAAACGCTGCCATGGAATGGCAAAACAGTGGATGATGGTCAAACCAAATTACAATTATTCAGTGTTTTGTCATTGCATGGCAGTACTGCAGGACCTCACAAATTCAACAGGACTAATCTACCATTTCCAGTTTGAAAGTAACATTTGCAAACAGAAAAGAAACGGCCCAGGACAAGAATATTGTGACCAGTGTGCAAGTCTTTTCAGTCCACTATTTTGCACCCTAGGGATAAGTAAAATTTGGCATGCCATCCCTCCCCCTCCCCAAACTGACAAGTTCAAGGCTGTGAAGTCAAACTGACACGTTCAATTAAAGCTATAATGTCCTATGTTCAAAGCTATGATGTCCTACATTCAAAGCTATGATGTCCTACTACTGCGCTTTAGTACCACCATATGTAGCACTAAAATAGTACTTTATTATACATTCATGTAAGTACATGCTTTTTCCATCCAGCCATGTTTACTTCCTTGGCTAACCAACGACTACAGCAACAGGCAGATTGCTTAATCATGCAGACAAACCCATACAGTTAAGGCAAAGACTATGGCGGCTAAAAGAATAAAATGACTGAAAGAGGGGGAAGAAGGGGGTGTTGAAAAAATGGTAGAGGGCTGGGAGGAGGCTCTTAATCTGACATTTCACAACTACATCTAAATGGTTACAAACTTCAGAACTTCTGAGCTGGTTGGTATCAGTACTATCTAATTTGTGCCACTATCTGCATTCCTTACTCCTTCCAGCACAAATGAATCTGGCGGTGCATATAAACACATGGAGGAATCCTGCACTGTTGTACAGAAGGCAAAGCGAAAATCTGCAAAATATTATCCACTCCGTAATTTTTAATATTCTGTGGCTGCTAAAATGTAAACAGTTGAAGAGAATATGGTAGGACTTTAAGAATTAAGATCCCAGGGAACATGTCAGCTATTTTCAGTATTTAGGTCCTTGACTTAAAAATAATGCAGCAAATAAGGACCATTCTGTGAGTTTAATTCAAGCATACAAGGTTAAAACTTGCAAGTCTCAAGTTTCAAGCCAATTATCCATGAAAAAAAAAATATCTTCTAGGGGCACATTTTAAGAACCAACAGATAAACATCAAACTGTCAATGTGAAAAGTGAGATTGTGGAAATACTTTTCATTTTTTTTTTTCTCTCCGTGGTCTTTTTATTCACCATTCAAAGACTGAAACATGATTTTTGGGTACCTATTATAATATCAATACCAGCATTAAGGTGAAAATCGAGAACTTATTAAAGGACTTTCATGTTTTTTTTAAGTCAAAGGACCTGCATGAATCCTGGATCCCTAATAAAACTGGCAAGCAAATCCATCTGATTAAGAGCCCCCATGATTACAATGCACACACACTTTTAAATCAAATGCAAGACCCTCCCCTTGTCAAGCGTGTCATGCGGCCACCTCAGATGGAGCATTGGCCACCGTCATGTTTTCTGTGGCTTCTGCGGATGACAGAGATGACGAAACTGGTGAGACGACAGATTTATTCTCATGGCTATCTCCATCAGTGTCCGTGTGAGCCGGTATTGAAGGACCTTCCTCTTTGAGAGAACTCTGGCATGCCTCTGTTGTTGCTGCCGTTGATGTTGCTGTTTCTTGTGTAGGTGATGATGATGATGCTGATTCTGAAGATGATGATGGTACATCAGCCGGATGTGCTGACTGTGATTCTGCCTCCGCTGACCCTTCAGAGACTAGAGACGGGTGTTTTGGATCACCTGAGTCTGGGCTACACTGATCTGAAGAGGATGCTTCAGGAGAATTTGGAGGAACAGCTGAGGTGGACGGAGTGGAGTCTTGTATATCGTTGCTCGATTTGGCTATAGGAAAAGAAAATATTCCCACTTCATACACTCGTCAATCAATATTATTGTCATGTATAACATACGTACTTGAACCAAAGCCAGTATGTAAAACATATCTGAGTTTAATAAAGTTGCTATTGTTGACAGTGCCTGCGACAGTGATGGTGACTCTAAAAAATAATTTATAAAAAGCCTCAGCTTCTGGTGCATGGCAAAGTTAATCGCCAAATGGTAGTAAAATGATACAAGAGCTCATTTTAAACAAAATAATAAACATTACTAAACAATGAGTTAATAAATCAAATTTTAACAAATTGAAGTGCATTTGTAGTTCAAGAAATATGAGGCATGATACAGATCTCACATAGCTTAGAGACAGAAAAAAACAAACTCGAGAATTCCTAACCCAGCTCATATCCAACCCAATCTTAGAGACAGAAAAAAACAAAACTCGAGAATTCCTGACCCAGCTCATATCCAACCCAATTCTTGAACTTACCTTCCTCCCCTTCTTCCGTTTTGGCAGTACTATCCACTTTCTTCCCGTGAAGTTCTGCCTGCAGGGCTCGGCAAAGGGACTCCAACTTCTTAGTCTTCTGTGCATACACTAAGGTCTCTTTCTCCAACTTGTTTCTCTGTCAAAATGGGAGGCAAATAATCTGTGAACATCTAGCTTCCAAGAGAATCTTCCTCTGAAACTATTTTCAAGTGGGTACTATTGAGCCTGCTTACTAGTTTTCTGTTCATTGAAATGTGATCTGATCTAGGGGAATCTGCAATCAATCAAACAGTGTCATTTTAAAAAAAATAAAAAATTCAGCTCATCCAATACTAATTCTAAGACCTGTTACCGGTGGGCATTACTTTGTGGATACACTTTTCCACTCAGCTGGCACCACTGCTCTGGCAAGTTGCACTGATAACTGACCAGGTTGCTCACACACACACTGCCAACTTGTTTTTTTTTAATGTGTCGGCCTCTGTTCAGTGGACAGATATGAGTCAGAGGCTCCATCTTATATCCATCCTTGTAAACAACGAGTGAAAACTCTCTCTTAACAAAGAAATAAAAATATATTGAGCTTCCACCATCCTTCCAGTCATAGTACTGGGCAGTGATCTGTATCCTTTACTCTACTGAGTGAAATCCCACTAATAAATAATATTCATTACAAAACTTTGCATGCACCAACAGGACATGAGTTGAGTGTGGTGTAGATGGAGACACACTCCCTGTCACCTTCTCGCTAAATGTTGATCTGTCTCCAAGAGCTACACTTAGTAACCCTAGTAACATGCTAACTTAGACAGCCTTGTCACGTTTTCTCTCTAACATGACAGCCCTGAGCATATTTCCCAAAAGAGCTCCTGTTCACCAAGGTAATTTGGATACCCATCAATGTGATAAATCATTATATGCCTGGGCTTTTGTGATAAGTTATGCGAGATAATATATGCAAGTGGTACTTTAAAGATGGATGACAATCAAGATGGAATGTACGCGAGCAGTACTGGAAGGACTACAAATGTTTGTCCAACCGGTGATAAAGAATGAAAAACATGTTAAACAAATGTGTCTTTTTCACTGAGGTAACAATGATAAAGCAAAACTAGGGGTGACAATGCTAATACTGAACAATAAAGAGGTCAAGAGAGACATATTACTTTCCTTTTATCTCATCATAAAAGGTTCTACTCCATACAAAATGTTAAGGTGGTGAAAGTGACAGTCAAAACAGAATATGGAAGGTCAGGAAGACAAGAGAAGAGATGGAAATTGAGAAAAAAAGGTTACAAAAAAGACACAGGAACAAAAAATGTAAACTGAATTTCAGAGATAGGACAGGAAGACAGTGACAATTGAACTAACCGCCTCCATTTGCTCCAGCAATGCTTTATTGCTGGCCTCCCACTTAGTTTTCCAAGAAACTCCATCTTTCTCCAGCTTCTTGATTCTTTTGGTCATCTGGTGAAAGATATATATAAGTTAATCACGTAACATTCTCTGAACTTTGCGTTTTCATTTCCTGGATTATGTCCCTTAGTTTTAAAATCCGCACTGTGTCTTGACAAAGCAGTCTGGTGTAAAAAGGCACGAGTCACAGAAGACAGTGAATCAAACTGAAAAGCACCATACGACTGTCACATGAAACATATTCATCACATGACCATCCTTATAATGGATGATGTTTAAAAGTTTGGCCTTTTCTGCACATGGAAGAGAATTTTTGTACAAAATCGCCACCAACCTTGTCCATTTCAGTTTTGTACTTCTGGAAGGTCTCATTACTGCGCGAGTGAAGCTTTTCAAACTCATCATATCTTTCCTTGAACATCGCAACCTGAAATTCAAAATGTTCAAATTAAAATTCATTTGTAAATAATTATATAAATAAGGAGGGAAATATAGGTGGGAGAAAAAGAGAACAGGAGAAAGAATGTTCTCCTTCGGGGCAGTGCAAACGATGCATGCAACCAAAACCTTCATGGGAACTGACTTGTAAGACATTAAGAGACTCAAAATCCTTTGATATACACCAACATGGTTTCTTTCAGTCTCTTAATCTTAACTAAACAACAGACCTGCTAACCCTAACAATAAAAAAAAAAGTGAACCAGGTCTGTCCAAAAAACTGGAGGGAAAACTGGATTTTCATAAATGAAACGACACTGGATTTTTTTTTCATAAGCTAGTACACTGATACTTTCCTCAAACAAACACTAAAAATTTTTCTTGGGACCTCACCCATCCCTAGAAACAATCAATCAAAATGCACATGTCATTAATATTCAAAGATTTTGCAAGAAGAATATAATTCTAATGACTTCATTACTTCATTTTTTGGTTCGTTTTCATATAATTATGAATAACTATTTTTGCAAGAATAAAATGCAATGATCACACTCAAAGCATTAAAAACAGGCTGAGCACAATATAAGAAAACAGGATTTATAAATCCCAGGAGCGTTTCCAAATTCGTCAAACCACCAGAAAGTTTGCGCCAAAAGTGAAAGTTGGCAGATCTGGAGCAAATGTCTGACATTTCTCGCAAGGCAAACAAAGAGAACATTTTAAAAAAAGACACATGCAGAAAAAGGAAAGAAAGTGAAGAAAGAAAGAGTACGAGAGTGAGAAAACTTCAGCACTTCAGACCTGCGCCTCCAAGATGTGAGTTTTCTTGCCTGACTCTGTGAGCTTCAACAGCATCTGTTGAACAGAAAATAAGACCTCAGCTTAGCAAATTACATAAATAAGACTTCGGACAAATAAAAAAGAAAATAATAAAAACTGTAGAAACTGAGATTTACAAAGGGTAAACACAGACGAACCCACCCATTCTTTACTAATGAATGATCAAACATCATAAATGCAGGCATTTATGTTTGATCATGTCAAAGCTCACCAACTGCTACTTCAGCCATGCTTCAATGAACAACTATTTTTTACTACAATAAATCTTTTCTATATTGCAATTATTGATGGAAGGTGAAAGACAAGTCATATGTTTCATATTAAAAACTTTATGAAGAAGTTCAGTCCTAGTTTGCCAATACCTCATACCTTGTGCAACAAGTATAGTATATATTTGCCCCTGTCTAATATGCCAATGTGGATGCTGGATGGACTCTGTGCATTTTAAAAGGATACCACATGAATGATGAACACTTAATAAATGCTCTGGACTCATATGCTCTTTACATCAAACTCTTCATCCAAAATCCATGCACTGGTACTGGTGACTTGAATGGATGCATATGCAATATCTGTGTATCAAGTGCAGCCATGTGTCCATGAATGATCTGTGCCTGTGCACCTCAACAATATTTTAAATATTTTAGTTATTCTATAATGAAAGCACCCTCATCTTCAATCAAAGCACTGATTCTGACTTCATCCTTGAAGTTCAGATTCTAAGAGATCCATGAAAGCTTGGACTCAGGTGCACTGGTCATAATGTGATACAATCTGATGAACCTCTTTTCAATGCAATCTTACAAGTTCCTTTTCTTTGCCAGTTCTCTCCTCATGCTCCTTCATGATGGCCTCCGCCTGTGCCAGCTTAGCCTCTGCCAGTTTTTTCTCAAGCTCATGTTGTTTCTGCAGCTTCTCCACGTGCTAACAGGATGAAAACGTGCATGAATTTCAGTGACATAATTAAATGAATGTTGAATATTGGCAAATTGTTCCTGTGTCAATAGTAGCAGCAAATCACAGAACACCAATAGGTATAAAACTAAGTGACCAATATAATTTTGGTTTCATGTGTACGCAGAATTGATAATTCCCAACTAACTGATCTGTTACATGGTTCAGCATTTTGACTTTGACTTTTCAATGGCTAAACAGATTGGTAACAGATTCAGCGATTTTAAGAGAAGCTCAACTCATGTTCATAGCTGTTCAACAATCATAATGCAGGTACCGTATACCAGTGTTCAAGTCTACTGCAAGATCACAGGGAGAACACAGCATAAGACCTTCGCTCACAGTTTTGTTAAAGAAATGATGTTCTGTAGGTTAGTGAAACTAATCAGTCACTAAATTATAATGAGGCACATTAGGTGAAATCTACAACATAAAGCTGTTCCTCAATCATGATTTTCTCAGAATTTTTTCTCTTGCATGAGAGGCCCCTATCCCACTTCAAACAAATATATCTAGGGCTAAAATAATACTAGGCCAACACTTTTTTTTCATTAAAAGTACATATTTTTAAGCTTTTATGAATTTATTAAGCTAAAAGTGACTTAAGCATCATTTTGACTGAATCTGCTCCCATGCCAATGCTCACCTGATCTCGCGCCTCACACTGCTGGATGAAAGCTCGCAACTGGGCAGCCAGGTTTTCATTCTCTTGCCGAAGTTTGGAATTCCTCTCGCTGTTTTCGTTCATCTGCGACTGAATCTCACCAATGGTGCTCTGAAATGTGTCATATCACAGAATCAAGAACTGCCGGTCTCATTTATATTCTTAGTTACAGCTGGTATGGATAGACTCGCTAGTGAAAGTATTGTAAGAGAGAGAAGACAAAGTTGTAAGCTTGAGGAAAGATAAAAAAAGGTTCCATAATGTGACAACAACAGGAATGATTGGTAGAGAGTCTCTTTGCTAAGTTTTGAGTTAGGGAGCACATTCTGGGGTGCAGTACTGCTTTCATTAACAAGAACATAAGCAGGGCTGTCAACATTTACCCTAAAATCAAACAGCTGCCATGTATTTCCTTCAGGATCGATTTACCGCAACCCTTTGAAAGATCATCCCTACAAAATTTTTAATGCTTGTGGTGTTAAAGTTCTTCTGGTTGTTCTAACTACTATCTACTGATACTGTCAGTTTGATCTATCGCTTGTCACCTGCTTGTGAGAAAAAAAGCATGGATGTCCAAGATTAGCATGGAAATGGTAAGCTGGCTTAATCAAATCAAATGATCTTGCCCGGCACAGCTGCCTGGATGAAGGGTATATTATAATAGCAAAGAAGCAAAAACAAATAACTCTTCTGATTTTTGAGAATGCAGTAATGCCCTGACAATACATCCTCTGGTTGAACTGACCATGTGCTGACTGCAATGGACTGTTTCATTCCCATCTAGACATTACCTTGCTCAAAATTACTGAAAACACCATCTCACATGCTCAGTTGGATGACTGTTGAATGTACAAAGCATAAGCAAATAAAGATTGTACTTACAGTGAAATGACTTGAGATTTCCTTTCTCTTTTCATCATCTTCCTTTGCTCTTTTTATGCTCTCATCCTGTGGAGAGTGACAAATCTTTCAGCAAAAACAAAAACTCTGGAAGAAGAGGCGAAGTCCTTCCTCTTCATTTCACTGCATTCTCTCATATCATGCCACAAAATAAGCAACAGTGATTCCTTTACTCTTTGTATAAAATAGGGGGCATTATGTTCTTGAAATGGCAACATAAAACTTAACTTGCTCCTACAGAATCAAAAGAATATTTTCTCTTTTCTCTTATAGTCCCTTAACACATTCCTAAAATTTTGCTTGATACCAAGTTTAGGAACTTGGATAAGAAATATTACCGATATGAACAAAAACAAAACAAAAAAGGGAGGATTTTCTGAGAAGTCTAGAGAAGCTTCATTCCTGGAATTCTGTGGTCCCTGGTGTCAACCATTCCAGCAAGGATTAAAATACCATTCAATACTAAACAATATAAAACTTAGAAATGAAATGCATGGACATGCCTTGATAATCTTGTTGTGTTTCTGCAACTCTCGACACAAGGACTCCAACTTGCTTTTGGCCATCATGGCTTTCGTGTGCTCGGACTGGAGCTGATCTTTCTCTCTCATCACCTACAAGGTAGGAAGCAGCAAAGACAACATTAATTCAACGATGTAGCAGGCTCTTGACATATTTTTTTTTGGTGCCACAGGGTCAAGTTTATAGCCTGACACAATGACAGAAAAGATCCACGAAGTGCAAATACCTTTAAAATATAAGGCTAGAATTACTGGGACACAAATGGCTGAAAATTTCATGATCATTCAAAACATGTAGGAACATTAAGGACAGAACATAATATACAAACAGTCCACTGACTGCTGGGAGTTGCTGGTCATGTTGAAAACCTTAATAGACACAACATACTCTAGCTTACTTAGTGTCCAGATAACATATATATACAATCATATTCCAGAAATTAGGTCATTTTCAAATTCTTGCATCACTTTGCTCAGAACTATAAGCTTTTTCAGAAGACAGCATGTGAACTGATGCACAAGTTTACATTTTAAAGATGTGATAGCCCAAGGTGATTTAGGCCTCTTGATATCCACAAAAGACTGCATGCTGTTTTCTTGCATTTTTCTCTAAACTTAAATTTTTGTGGAGTAGGGTAATAAGACAACACAGACAGTAGTTTCAGACAACCATTTCATGGTCAAGAAAACAACAATATTCTACATTTCACATTTTATTCAAAGAAAGATCATGTTAAACACCCTTTTGGGCCCAAAATATTTTAAGAAGGCTGTCCAAAGTTGCAATAAGCAGTGATACCACAGGAACCAAGATAAGATCTAGTCATCTAAACCAGTACAGATACATACTTCATACACAGACACACAAGTCACAGTTATGCTTAAATAGAGGCTAACGTGTAAAAATGAAAAGCATGAAAAAGTCTCTTCCTTTAGGATAAGCTTTTCACACAAAAAGCAGCTTACCACCGACATAGTTCGTTGCTGAGTTTTGAAGGAAGATTGCAGTACTCGGTGCTCCTCATGTAAGTCAGCATACTTCTTACACAAGGCTGCAAGCTTTTCCTCTGGAGACTGCAGGCTGTTCAGGGCTCGCAGAATGTACTCTGCAACAACAGAAAGACATGAAATTAGTCATCGAAATGCTAAGTCAGGGCTCCAAGACCTCCTGCATTGTTTTCTTTTTTTTAATATATATTAAAAAGCTGAATATTTTAGAAGAATATCACCTATGACCTCTGATTTTTAAACACCTGATGACAGTTTTTTATCAGGATCAATGCCTACATCAGAAATACCAAGCTCTGCAAAAAATCGGTGAACTTTTCACTTTGTGTGATCATATGGGATATGTTTCTTTGCAAGATTTTTGCTAGGAAAACAAGTCTACAAAGGGTCATATTTAAAATACAACTACAACACAACTCTCAAGACTTGCTTACCTATGCCTTTGTCCTCTTTCTTCTTGCCTTTCTTCTTCTCTTCCTTCTTCTCTTCTTTCTTTCCTTCCTTCCCCACTTTGCCCTTGACGTCAGGGGAAGCGTTCTCATTCTGCTTTCCAGCAATGTCACCTTTACTGGAGGCTGGGGCAGTGGCAGCTTCACTATTGACGTTTTCAGACAGTGGCTTTGCAGCAGCACCTCCATCACCTGTCCCTTGGTCCAGGCCACTGGTCTGGTCTTGCTGGCCTTCATCACTCAAGCTTTCAGAGCTGCTCTGTTGAAGCGGAGTTTGTAAAATTTAAAAATGTTAGGGGCAATTTAAGTCAAACAAAAGTCCCTTGCTGTTTTGGAAACAGGCTGGCAGATCATAAAATAGCACAAAATATTTATTCCATGATAAATCCTCATGATCGAAATGAAATATCAGATCAAATCCTCATTTCCCTGGCTCAGGGTTAATGTCTTCACATGCCCTATCTCTTTCTCTCTCTCCATTACACACTGAAAACTGACTATATTAGTAATAATGGTCTAGCTTGACTTTGTATCCTCTTAGCTTCATAAAACAGAAGATCCAAAATGCTGTGCATTAATTTCAGGTAAATTTGTTTTAATGACACAAAGTAATTAAAACAGTTTAAATTACAATTGTTTAAATGTTTTGGCATGACACTGACTTCAGTTAGAACTCAAATAATATCACAGATTTGTTCTTCATTGATTGCAAAATTTAAAAACTAAGAACTTAACCTTCTACTGATGAGGACATTACACAGAACAAATACGTAGTGCACAAAAGCCAGTGACACGCACCTGTAGAATAGTAGCAACACCATATGCTCCTTAAGGAAGTTGAGCAACTCACAGAGTGACCCAGTCTTTTAGGGTCATAATATTGTGAAGTGTATATGTATGAGCAATGTCAGGATACAAGACTTTTAAACCTCTGTATTTTTATTCATATTACTAGTAAATTCCCCCTTTCTTGACCAGGACAGTGGTGACTAAGTTGCTAGATCAAAATTCATGCAACATAAATTTACATAGTAAATCTCTTATTAAAGAGTTCAACCACATCCAAGAAAAAAATGATGATTGTTTTATCTTGTATTTTCCCCATAGAATCAGTGCGCTCTGTGCTGGGCGCAGCTAAGTGGCATTCAAGAGCCGCATCATTCATGGTGAGAAATTACAAATTATTGTTCCTTTCTTTGAAAATATACTTTCATTTGTTGTTGCTTTCTTTGAATTTTTAAAATCAAAACTCTGGTCCAGTCACTCGCTAAACATCCAAAACGCATGACTACAAATAACAACATGTTTTTTTTTTGTGAATTTTGAACTGTATTCTATGGCTTCTTCATGGCGTTCTTGATGTCACAAATTTGAGCTTATAATTCTTTTAATAATATACAGAGATGCCATTCTGGAATTTTCAAAAAGGAGGAACTTGGGCCAGTAATTCTCAAAAAGGAGAAAGTCGTGCGTATAGCGCGACAAACAGCAAGAAAACACAAGACGGTATATTAGTTTTTAAGTTTGATAGTTTATCATTGTTAATGTGCTTATAATACTTAGAATTTAATACCAGTGTAGACAGAAAAATTGTAGTTTTGATTTGTGCTTTTGCTCCCCTTCCCACTGTACCAGGTACGATACCTCTGACTCCACTGACTCAGAGCAAATCCTGGCTTATTAAGTTTTTGAAAGAAGGCATTTAAACACAGGCCATCAACTTCTTTCTCCATCCAACTCCAGTTCCATTTGGTCTTCACGTTGGGGTTGATTTCACGAGCATTTTCACCTCTTTCGGCTACAACCCGTCTCGCCATGTTGAACTGGAGTGAACCGCCTGACAGTGCCAGATGATTATTACTTTTCCACTAAAGTTTTCGCCACTCAGAATGCCAAATTTATTGTTACCAAAGACAAATAGGTAGTGGCCAGAAAATTGAATGGTTCCATATTGGCAAACTGGCATAAAATCCGTATTATTGCTATTCGTCACGTCGTAGAATTTAATTTTCGCTAAAAATATCATAATATAGTGGAGAGCGGAGCGGCGGAGTTTATGTTGCCCAAAAAGCGAATTTTTTTTTCCTCCAAGAGGCCGATAGCGGAATTCCGCGGAATAGCGGAAGAATGGCATCTCTGAATATAGGTAGGTCTATGTACCTGCATGGTTGGAGATCCCTGACCTGAATCACCAGTCACAGGAGTATTACTTGGTACAACAGTAGCAATGGGTGAGATGGTGTCTCCATCTTCTCCTTCAGTATCAATTTCATCCATGGGGTTTCTCAACAACTGTTCATCCAACCTGCTGAGAGACAACAATATCTGGAATCAGCACGGGTACCAGTACTGAGCAGACCACTACAAAAGGCCATGATATTATAGCAAGGTTTAAAAGTCTTGGTACTACTTAGGCGATAACAGCTCTTGAATGACTGGTCAGGATCCCAGAAACTTTGCAGGGTATGTTGTTTTGGGTTGTTTTTTTTTCCTAATAGAAACATATTTTTCAGCATGATCAATAGTGAAAATAAATTCCTCCTATGGTTACAATATGATCTGTACAGGTGAGAAACAGATATGCATACTGTTTACCGGAGCTAACAAAATAAGAATTCAGAGTTCATAAACAAGCAAATACTGTCTTGTAATTAGAAACTCAAAAGTCAGTTTTGCTGATCATTGGCCTGGCTCCATAAGAATTACACCTGAAAAAAATAACAGGCTTCAGCTAAGTGTAATCAAAATATAGTCGGCTATGGTAAGTTTCTGCCATTCAAAAAAGATATTCAACATATTTAAAAATGTGTTTCTTTCTTAACAGCACCAAGAGTTTTAAAACCCACTAAAGCATACTGTCTTGTGCACAAAAAACTTTATCCCCACAAATTCAAACCCTGCCTTGTGGGAATCAAGGAATGGCAAAACTTGTGACAAAATATCCGGTGTCATCACACAAGTGAAGTCTCATAATTTGATCTTAGCATCCAATTCATATCTAACTATGTGTAAGAGTGTTTTACATAGCACATTATGGTCCTCAACTCCACACCTGTCTTTTTATCTTTCTCTCCTCCTCCCTTACCATAGGCTGTATGACACAAATAATCAACATGATTTTGATTTACAAAAACAAGATAAACTATGCTTTTTTTTCTTTTGGGATGGGGTGGGCTAGGGTGGGGGTAGGGGTGTAGGAGGGTATTTGGGTAGCTCTCATTACCTGCCATGATAAAGTTTTAAGTTGAAAGGGGTGCTCTCCTCAACTGGCTGACCAAACAAGGACATCACCCGGAGATGCAGCACTTCTACTAGGTTGCTTCTAATTCACAATTGTCACTAAACCTATCTCCCACTCATTGCATAGCAAGATCTCTTTGTTCTTCTTCACCTCCATGAACCAATGAGGTATGAAGATGCCAAAAGCACCTGGCATATAAATATGCCAAAAGCACCTGGCATAAAAATATGCAATTTTAAATAGTCCCTATAAAATCAGAAAACTGGCCATGGGGAGGGGGGAAAGGGGTTGGATTTTAATTTCAAAGGCTCAGATAGGTGCGAATACATGTGTAGACTCAGAATAGGTAAGGTTTAGTCACTCAAGTATAAAAGTTGTGGTTGCTGCTAGGTGGGTAAGGTTAACCTGTTTACTGAGTGAAAAAGCCTAAAATATTAAGTTGTCTGCTTCACTGCCAAAGTTCTCAAAAGCTAACTAGTTGAGGGGCATTTTTCTTTGTGTCAAAATTTGGAGGAAGAGCTAAACAATATGTTTGGAAAGTATTTTGACATGGGACCCCTGGATAAGAAAGTTTATGAGAGCTGTAATACCTAATATAGCCAACAATGAAAAAAACATTGGCATCTTCATACCTTGAGCCAACAATAGTGCAAGGGAGGGAGGGAAGGGGAAGGGGGACAAGCATGGACAAATAAGAGATAGTGCAAGCAGAGACAATCTCCACTGTGAAGTTTTTGTTTCTTTTCTCTCCTTTTCATTTTATTCCACTTTCGCTTTACTGGAAGTAATTTAAAATTTCAAGATACTTAGATATACTGAACAGAATAGGTAAGTATCATATACGTTACCTGGTGTCTTTTACATCAAGTGATTCCTCCCCAGAATCTACTTCTTCCATGGGGTTTGAAGTGTTTTCCGTCACAGATGCCGATGTTGCAGAAGGCTGCTGATCCACTGCCGCATCCACTGTCTTCTGATCAGACATTGTTATCACTGGTTCAACGCTCTTGATCTTGTTCTTTTCTTCTTCTTTCTCTGCTTCTTCTTCACCGGGCTGCAAGACAGAGAAAATTTTATCAACAATTATTCTTTAAAGGTGTCCAATTCAAAAGTTACTTGTTTTGGTTTCATAACAGTGCTTAAAGTTGGTCATTCTGATGGACATGCAAGTGGGGACGGTGAATCTTGAAGCAACAATATCCAAAAGGTTCTACTCCTGCAGGGAAGGACAGAACTTTGCTCTTCTAAGGTTGAAGTAAAAATATTTGCTCAGTGAACATACCTAATCCCAGACATTTCAACAACTCAAAATGTTATCTGACACAGTCTAACAAACATTTGTGTATTATTGGACCAAATCAGATTTTGTCTCATCAAAAAGACAAGACAGTCTGACATTCAACTAAAATGAATTATGTAGATGGTAGTCTGTTGGACCTTTGCTCCTGCATTTTCTGGTTTTCTACTAAACCAGGACATTTTCACCAGTCATGACCAGCAGTCCGGCACTTGTTGACATGTTGGTTATCCACAACTTTGATTTGGGGGGGTGTTCTCTCAATGAGAAAGAACTTTATGATTACTCCAACTGCAAGCCCACTCCCATTTCTTAAATATGATACCTAAAAGAATGTCCACCTATTTATCCACACTTTATCTACTTAATCTTGCATTCACAACAATTTCACCTGTGTACTCACATCATCTTCAAAACAACACATTACATATTTCAATACACCCTGATTAGACATGGGTGTAAGATACACATGCACTGTCTTTCACTATCACAAGTTCATGTGCACATCTCCAATTTGGAAAGCTTAAAGTCCAATTTCTGTGTTTTGTTTTACATCTCACACAGTAAATCCAAGATTTTTCAACCGGCTGTTACACAGAAAAAAAAAAAAAATTCTAACCTGTCCTTAACATACAGCAAAAATCTACGAAGAATGCAATGACGTTACCAAACAAAGTTGACTCTGCTTATTCACAACGGTTTAACATTTTGGCAAAAGACTGATTACAAGGGGCTAAAATTATCCTCCGATTTTTATATACAGAATACACACTTGCCACTCGAAAAATGCTGTAACTAAGCAAAAGTTATGAATAAGTGATCTGCCATTATGCTGAATCCCCTGTTCCAGCTCATGAAAACCCATTAAAGAAACCAGAATGATAGAGTGCTCCCAGCTGTTCTACTAGGAAAAAAAACTGGTGCACCTCTGTAATGTTTGCATAATAATGAGATGTGCTAAAATTAACCAAAACATACAGCTAATTTATTTTCAAGTTTAAAGTCTGTTTCTACATCAACTAGACTCATTTTCACATTTTCTTGATCTTTCACAACTGCACATGACCGCGGTCATGAGTGATATCTTAAATTAATAAGGCACAAGTTTTTAAGTGGCACAATAGGCACAACCACGTGGCTGAGTACAGGTGGAGGGTAAACATTATGCCAGAACAGGTAGAGTCAACACACTCAGATAAAGAATAACACCAAAATTCTCACATCAGCACAGCCAAAGACAAAGGTAGAAAAGCCTGGGCCCATGTTCACTGTGGAGAGGTGTGTGAGTGGATGTGTGCACGTGTGTGCATGGCAGTGGTCATGAATACACAAATGACAAGATAAGTGAGCTCTGAAGATGAGCAGGGGTATATGATGAAGACGACAGTTCACTACAGCTGTGGATGAGCGTTAGCTAAGCTGAATAGAAAAAGAAAAGCAAGATATATCCACAAAGAATCGGATGTGACAGAGCAAGGAATATGAAAAGAATGTGTCTGATCTAGAGGGGTGTAGAGATGGGAAGGTGAGCTGGAGGGAGGATAATAAATCAACCTTATTAATAAAGTATGGGGTCTGTCACATTCCTGATATCATCTTACAAGTCAGAGAGTGCACAAATATTAACCCTTGTGGTCAGGAAAATGTATCTGTATATTCTAACCAGTACCTATAGCTAACGTGAGCATCAGATTATCCATTCACACCCTGCTCAACCAAGAGAAGTGTGTGACAGATTAACACACCTGGTATCAAAGTTGTCAGTCAGCAACTTATATAGCGAGGCAATAAAATTATATAATTAAGTCAGGTGCTCCCTAGACACGCTGATGGAAGTGTAACACTGCAAGAGTTAACACTGCCAGTCGGCGTCATACATATAAAACTTTATTTTCAATGACAATGATGCTGCTTTAGTATTTTTAGGTCACAACAAATGTGATTCTGCCTTGATTACAAGGATACCTGAATGTAAAAACAAGGAATAACAATCCCATTAATAACATGAACTACCAACATGCATAAAACTATATGGTGATGATGCATATCAACTTTTCCAGCCTTTACGTTTTAAATTTCAGGACATGTTATGTAAAAAATGTATTCTGGCCAGTTATGGAGTAAAGATCACATTTTACACTTTCTAGTTTTTTAAATTTATTTATCCATTCTACCTGTATACTCACCAATGCCACCAAAACAAAGCCAATAATTTTTCTGTAATTTTATTAGAAAGACAGAAATGTTGCTAAACCTGCAAAATTTCATGGATATGAAAACCTTACAAAACAACTCTAATTCAATCTTTCCTGCAAAGCAGCATCTCTGTCTATCCGACAGAAAAAACTCTTCAACTTCCAAGGGACGATTCAAATTTCATCAACACTGAAGCATTTCACATTTAGAGCAACATGGGAACCCAGTCTGACCTAGAAACCTTGATAAATTTGGGGATTTTGGGTTTTTTTTAGCGGAACCAAATGATAATGGCATTCAGCCCATTACTGCACTAGACTCTAGCCAAATGTCTGCCCCAGTCTCATCCCTCCACCACCAACTCTCACCCTTCCCTTGTGCCAAAATCTATCTCCAGTGATCTGCTAAAACCAAGTAAGTGTATCTGAAATGTGAAGTAGCTGTATAAATTTCCTTGTAATCATTTCATGGGAGTTAATCAATGTTTTCTTGCAACATTTTGTTTGTTATTTACAAAATTCACAAGTTTATGTAATTTTGATTTTGCAGAATAATAGTCCATGGATTCCGATATCTCTCTGATCTGCCGAGTGTTTCCACAGTTAGACCAAATGAACAGGTTTTCAGACATTTTTTTACTTGACTCATTAAAAGGCCATATAACCTAGATCAGATTTGTGACTAACTCAATTCTGGCAAATTTCTGTCTTACCTGGTTTTGTCAGAATACTGGAACTCTCTCCTTCTCAGCCTCCTGGCTGGTATGGCTTATATTATAAGGTACAGGTAAAGACAGGTACTGGTGAACTTGCTGTGAGTGCTATG
>JAWQUT010000122.1:360464-386251 GCA_033807755.1 Ellobium chinense
GGGGAGAGAAAGATGGCAGAACCAGTGGGACTAAGCCTCTGACTGGCAGAGCAGAAATTTTTCCAGGTGTGCTAGATATGCTGGGTAGGAGCAGGTAAAAGGATGTTGGTAGTAGAAGTGTGACTAGTGATAACTTTCAGCATCTGAGGGACAGACATGTGTTAACAGCTGTAGCATCTCCCTGAGCACAGAGAAAGAGAGACAGAGAGAGAGTTGTCACAGACTGATTACTGCTGAAACTATTTTCCCTTGATTTTTTGGTATTTCTAGATGATCTAACATGTTTCCATGATAAACAACCTAATTAAAACCATTACATGACAACATCTTGTCACAGGAAATCATTGTGTCAGCTTTAAACATGTTTTCACTCTGTTCAAAACAGCCCCCCCCCTCCCCTTCCCCCAATATAAAACAAATCCATTCAATTGTACCCCTTCCCCATTTCTGCCACACCTCTGACCCCCACCATCATTTGTCAGGAGTTTCTGGAGGTTTCCCATGGCAACTTTCTCTTGCAATGTGGTGGTTAACCAAAATAGTACCAACCAAGTCTTGGTAAGTACAGAGTTCACGGACACAGAAACCAGGTTTCACGCCCCTTACATGTATATATAAATATTCCAATCATCTTATTAAATTTCAGGGCGATTCCTTTCTGATTCTCCTCTCACCTTCCAATGGTCATCATTCTTTTTTATTTCTTTGAGAATCAATCCATGCCAATAATACCATTCCCTGAACAAATTTTCTAGATCAGAGATGTGACATTTAGTTGCTTTAGGGATTAATAAATACTGTCCATGAGGAAAATACAAAAAACTAACCTAGTGCCAGATTAACCCAACAGCAAAGTACTATGTGCCACAGGCCCCTGAGCTTGAGGGCCGCTGCACTAATGCCTGCAAGCCTAATGAAATGAGAAATTCTTGGCCAGATTTCTTACTAACCGACACTTCCTGGCGGGCAAAATTTATGACTGCGCCACAAAAGAGGTGTGTCACCATGTTTAATTTTCATCCTTTACACCCAAAACACATCAATGTCATCATTACAGTATGAATCAAACACAAAAGTTTTCAAAGGAAAATTACAGAAATTCACTTTTTTCTCTCTGTTGTCATGACGGGAACCCTGCACTTTCTGTAAGGCCCCATGGACTCTAACATCTACAGACCCTGCATTTCAGTCCTGAAGTTCTTCGAAATGGGCACTGCAGTGACACTGCACAGTGCTTTATTTGTTTCAACGTCAAAGCCTTTCAGTTTCCCCAGTGAAGTCATAAACTTTCATTAATCAAGAAAAAGATCATATTATTGTCTAGTGATCCAGGAACCAGAACTATTTTCAATAAACAACATGTGAATTGAGTGTGGGCTTTCAAGCAGGTGATTTGGAGAAGAAAAGAAAAGAAAAGGAAAGAACAAGTGCCTCTGAAAGTTGCTGTGACCCCTGAAGCAGAAAGACTTGACTAGTTTTAAAGGAGGAAGTAAATATCAGGAGGAAGAAAGATGGAAAACCCTGATCTTTCCATTTCAAAATTTCACTTTTCATTTCAGCTCTCCTGCCCTGGTTTCTGAAGATGAGATTGTGAACACAACTATACAGTGATGTGTGAGACACTGCCATGTATGGTTGTGTGGAAGTTATCTATCTGAAATGCACATTTTATCATGCACAACATGGAAAATATCTTTTAAATTGAGCCATAGGCAGTATTTTGTAATATGAATAAGATTTATGAATCAGTATGAACCCAGTCTGTTATCACTGAGGGATTTGCAAAATGACATGAAATGGTCTGAGGTTTCCACAATGTGTTCCCATTAGCAGTCTGTTTAAGTGTCATTTGTGAATCCATCAATCCCTTCTTCTTTTATCAAGAACAGAGTGTGTAGTAAGTTGCCCATTCACAGAATGGAAAGACAGACGTGCATGACTTTTAGGGTGTCAAACTATAGAATACTTCCATATTTCAGTGTGGATCAACATTAACACACATGAGAAAAGAACACTCTCAGGTACACACAAACTATCATTACTCCTGAAAGCATCATACTCCAGCATGCATTTAGATGCTATGAAAAGAAAAGTTATTAAACCACGGGCTAAAATATACAGTATTAAACTGGTCTATTCATCTTGCACCACACAATGCCGAAACCTATCCGTGCAGTGGCAAGAACACCTATGATATTCCCTCATACTGTCATCTTACTCCATGTAAAGTCTCTGTGCCTTTTCTACCATGAGCTACTGCTTCTTGTGGCATGGACATGTCAGCAACTAAGATTGGACTCCCATTGGTCCTCTCAAGTCTCATGTCTTACAAAACAAACAATTCAGGATGATGTGGATCAGTTCTCCTTACCCCCCCCCTCCCCAATCCACCTGCTCCCACGTCCACTTTCAAGGACAGGCAACCAGCTGGGTAAAATTCCCTCAGTTGTCCATGAATTACAGTATATAAAGCAAAGCCTGTGTAAGTGGGACATGTCTAAATGTGACACTGTATGTAAGCGAGACGGTTTCTGAGGAACAGAATCTTTACTACATGTATTTAATTGCATACACGTAAGCTGAATGACATCTCCCTGTTGTGAGACGATTAGGAAGAAAATTTCTGAAACATTCACTCTGTTTCAATTTTGCAAGGAATTTTTTAACTATTACTTTCATGTTAGGTCACGGTGCCTGTTTTGGTCTGACCATCCAATATGTGTAATTTAAGGAAGTGTACTTGCAGAAATCATAACTGCCACTTTCTGATGCTGAGTAGTGATCATGCGTTGCTACACAACCTATTACTACAGTCACGTAATCTTGCCCATTGGTCAACCATGTTTTGTCATTTAAGTTACTTGCCCTATGAACAACACAGTCAAGTTACACAGCCTATCATTACAGCCAGTAAATCCTACCCAACAGTCGTTCATGCAGGGGTGTCCATCCTCTGCAACTGCATATTGTATGTACTCTGAACTTCTGAAGCATGATGTCTATGTTTGTTTTAGTGTGGCCTGTCAGATGCACCTGTCACTTATTTCTGCTGGTCTCTAAGATGGTGTGAAATCAATCAAAATCCTTTTCAGAGCTTACCTTTTAAACCTAATTCGAGTGTTTAGAGGCTTCCTTGAAACCAACCAAAAAAATAACATTTTCTAAACCAAGATCTAAATATATTTGTTTTGTAATCTACTGAAATTGCAACTATTATTTCAGAATCATTTAACCCCATCTGGCAAATCTCAAAAGCACTGTATAATGGCTAACCATTCATTTCAATAAAAATGCACCAGATTCTAAGTTATCACTTTTGACTTTATGACATGACAGTCCGTGTACACAAAACGAGCTGTCAAAAACAAAGTCATCCCGCTCATCACTGTAACTTCAGCTAAACTTGCCAAACGATGACATAAATAAGCACCCCAAATTATTTTCTCTGTCATGCTTAAGAATCAAAACCAATCACCCAAATAAATATGAACCTTTTTTCAATATCATAGTCTCAGTTTATAACTTAAAATAAAATAAATGATAACTGGACATTATTGTGGGATGCCACTCTCTCATCATGAAACACTTTGCTTTCAGGCAGAGAACTGAAAAATAATTTTTTATTCACAATTCGTTAAAAATCTTATAATACATTTTTAAATGCAGAAACATACACATGGTGAAAAGAAAGAGAATTCCAAAACAAGCTGTTATAACAAGAAAGAAAAAGAACAGACAAGGATGTTTTTCTTGCATTATATTAATATCCTATCCATATTACTTCTCAAACTGATGGCAAACAGCCATTCCTGAAAGACAACATGGTCTGATTTCAGATCTCTCCAAACTTCAAAGCTGATGTGCACATGATTTACATCATTCTAAATGCGGTGAGCTCTTGGAGTCTTGGATCAGCACTTTTGTTCACCAATTCTAAATTACTGTCAATAATTAGGCCAATTAGGGTCTAGTAATAGTATTGTAACTGGAGTGGCAAAATTTTTTTAGTCTTTGGCTAATAGAAGAAATGCCACTACCCAATGGGAGTGTTTTCTCCAGACCATGCGATTCACCCTAACAAAAAGCTATGGCTATCTCGAAGGACAGCACCGCAATGATAATATGATACAGTTCATTTAGTCATAGTGATAGACAAGTCATGGACTAGTCTATATATATCGATATTTCAACTAGTCTAAATCGGTGCCGTTGTTACTTAGTTAGAGAAAGCCAAAGCTATTACTGAAATAGTCCCGGCAATCATGTGCTGTTCCTTCTTTCCTCCTGACTCAAAATAAGTTTGCATTAACTTGAGAAGACAGAGTTGAGAAAAACCTAGACTATAAAGAATCACCCTAAAAATGTACAAATCCCCCCTCAAGGTTATAACATAAGAGGAATGTCTCCCCACATGGAACATTGGGCCTTCTCTAACGACAGCACCGATTCCTTGACTTGTCTACGACTAAATGGGGAGGAATTTCATATGTGTGCCAGAAAGATTTCCGCAGGCAACACACCGAACCAACAACATACCCTAACCCTAACCCTACTCTGAGTCTGACCCTAACCCTAACCCTGAGCCTGGGTTAGGGTTATGGTTAGGGTGAGGGTATGTTGTTGGATCGGTGTGTTGCATGCAGAAATCTTTCTGGCACACATATGGAATTCCTCCCACTAAATGAACTGTATCATCGGTGCTCTCGTTAGAGATTGCCAAACACTGTTACTAGTCTAGTCTACGGACTACATTTCAGTTTCAGTTCAGACTTCAGTCCCACCAAACCAAGACCAAAGCCCTGATCCCTGACGACCATGCATTCACACTATCCTCAGATTGTATTTGTGAACTCTAGATCTAGATTTACTAATTAAAATAAGATCTATTTATACACTGAAAGAATGCCCGCTTCTTGCGCAGTTTTAACTTGTCTCTCATTCTCTTTGTGAATCTGGTTGGAAGACACGCGATCAGACGGGCAGTGACTAGGACATGTTTGTGATTCCTGAATTAGACTAGTCTAAACATTTCAACAGAATTACTGTCACTCTGCTTTACTGACGACTAGTGCAGATATTTCACATCATCTTTTCCTAGAAAGTCGACTAACCTGTCAAGGGCTGCTTCGTATGGACAGAGTTCTTATTCGAAATTCGGGGTTGTTCAAGAAAATTCACATTCCACAGGTCGCGGCCATGTTATGACGTCAGATATTGAAGGGAAGTAACACAATAATTTCACTTCCTGTTGGCAATACCGAATAGTTTCCCCTTTTGGTTATCGCGAAAGCAAAATAGGTGTAGGATAGGCCTAACGCAAGTCGCTTCATCCTCCCAGTGAAACCGCTGCTGTGTAATTTTCACGACTATATCTGCCAGTCGAAAGCAACCGTCAAAAAAAACATTTTTATATCGACTGACCTTAAACGATACTGTAGACCCATAACTGAGTGTACTTGTATAACTAATTTTCTATGGCACCCTTTGTTGAAATTCCGACACCTCTCGCGGCATCGTTTGCCACTATGATTTTTTGCTATTTCACTATCAACCAGAGCCAAAGTTATCTAGTCTAGCTAGATTTCACTAGAGCCTCTCAAACTATATATCATACATTGATACTTCACGCATGTGGTTTAAATCCATACACTACAATTATTACAGGAACAGATAAATTACTATTAACAGTGAAATGAATAAGCAACAAAAATAAGGGGACGGAAAGGAAAATCAGTAGTATCACACAGAGACCACCAGTGCTAGATCAAGATTTAGATGAATGGAGCTTACACTTTTAAAAACTGTTGTCTGGATCTTGGTTTAGAAACTGCATAAAATGCCTTCGTCTGTTTGTGGTTTGCATAAAGTAGGACACGCACATCAAAAATAATTTTCCGTTTTTCAATACTTTTTCCCTCTACACATTATGTGTGGTGCCCACCGAGCCAATTTTGTGAAGAAACAGCATCGCTCTGTTACCGTACGCGTATGTAATATGTCGCAATAAGGAGAGCTAGAGTTACCGAGTTTGCCCCTTGCATCCAGAATCATTCCCCTTCTCCAATCAGCAAAAGCCTGTGGCAAAAACGCTGGCGTCACTTACGTTCCAGCAGTTTCAGACATCTCTACCTGACAATGTATTAGGGCCTATTCAGCTTTTAATTAAGGTTCTGGTATTCCAAATTCGAAAGTAAAGTTTGATAGTGTAAGCCAGAAAAAGTATTATGCATTTTTATTGCCTCAGCATTATTTTGTTTGGCATATCTACTGTTCACAGAGGAATTAAAACATTCATACCAACATGCTATCACTATCACCCGTCCGAAGAGCACTGGCTTGACAGCTTGGCCATGTGGCAAGAACGTATTTGACCTAAGCTTATGGCCGCCACGCGCAGTGGTTGTATGTAACCCTGTGGGTTGTCTGGAGCCAGCAGAGGCGTTATATCATTATGACAGACACTTGAAAGACTGTTTTATTGGAATAATAGGGTATCGTATGATTTAATACGGTCTGTAGGACTGTGCAGTCTTCTTGAGTTTAAGACATTATTTAGTAGTTGTTTGTAGCATGTTCCATTTATTTTCTTTTATACAAATCAGTGTTCAATATTATCATTCGCCTACTTGCCTAATAAAGCCAAAGTCCCAATGTATTCACTATAAATCTAAATGACAATCAAGCAGACCTTAGAGCCACTATTCACGAAGACAACTGAACAAGTGTCCAATAATATTATGTACAAAACTGTAAGCAAAGTAAAAGACACTTTGAAGACAATTCCATTTTCAGAGAAATGGGGACAAAGGAAAGATGCGATTATGTCAGCTACCATTTTTAAATCAATAAACCATTTGTTTATGTTTAAATAAATAAATCACTTATTTATGTTTATATTAAGTAGATTAGAAACTTCGAGATTTGTAGGGTCAGTCAATCAATCTGTGGCAGACAGTGTGTGGTCTTGTGAAACTGACAAACCACTGAAACACCAGCGAAAATACATGGATCAAATTAAGAGTGATGAAATTCCCACATGTAACCGGGTGGCAAGGCATATAGTACTCTCTATTTTATGTAGACCGGTGGAAAGGTAGGGAGGGTGCAGAAGAGGCGGGGTGACTCCCTCCACGTGCCAGTGAACTCCGGTAGCAGGTAGCAGTAGGTGATCCCACACAGGCTGAACAAAGTGCAGTTCTTGGTGAGGCGAAGAATGGAGTTGACTCTCTTGAAAACAGTTTGCTGAACCTTCAAACGATATTCACTAGAAAAGGACGTCGTCCTCACTGGGGCTACCGATTTTGAAGTTTATATGCTTACGCCCTTCTTCGTCTCGTTGTTCAGCACAGTAAGGAACACCACTCCAGAAATTCCCTGGCACTGGTTCAACTCAGTCATTTCTCACCGTCCCACATTTATTATTAAGGAGGAGGAATGTGAGCCCGTCTAATAATTTTTTTTATGTTACATATTATTGTGGAGAAGTGTGTCACCAGGCATTTTACCAAATTATTGTGACTGATCAATTTTAAGAAGAAAGGCCGAAAAAAAACTACACTAGAAAAGTTCATGCCCTTGCCATTATTCGAACTAAGGTCTCTCAGCTTGCAAGTCTGAACGTGTTACCACTACACTACAGGTCACAGCAATTTAATTCTTAAATACCTACTGCCTGAATAATAATGTTCCCTAACCTTCACGTGCGAACCTAGTGCTCACCCGTGACCCTAACACACTTCCCAACTGCTCACACACGTCACTGGTATTTTTCTCGGGAACTGATATCCTATTTGACCAATACCTCCTAATAGTAATAGTGCCATCTTACTCTAGGGGACGCTAAGTAAATAAAATCAGTCCGTTTTCTGTCCGGTGGCCCCCTACTTTTTCCCCCTCAGAAAATGCTTCGAAAATGGTCTAAAATAATCAGAACATGAGTGAAAACTAATAGGCCTAAAATAAAAGTGTTTTTTTTTCCACTTTGCTCGCATCTTCTAACTAGATTTCTCCAATCATAGCTGTTCCTTCGCAATGTTCGCTGTTCCTTTGCGAGTCACTGGGAGAAAAATACTGTATATCACCAGATCTAGTGAAAAATCACTGGGAGTGGCAAAATCTGAGCAGGACAAGGAAGATGTGGCTTCGCGGCCGTTGATAGCATTTAGCAGACGAGCAAGTTAATGCCTTGCCTTGTTTAATGCCTAGCCATGTTAGGCTAGGATAGAAAGTCACAGGCCTTAAAACTCTGCCCGTTATAAGTGCAAAGGGCTGTTAAACCGAAACAGAGTTTTTATGCGAGAAAGTAGGGGTGTCAAAATTGCAACTACTCGGGCGAATCGGGAGTCCAAACTTTACTAGACTAGCCTACATTTTTCTGTAATAATGTAGAATATACTTTCTTTCGCTATGTGGACAATAGAGAAAGTCTGTGCAATTAGTTGCAACGTAGTCTACCAGTGTGCGTCATCTGCTAGTCTAGAAACTTGTTTATGATTTTGTTTGCATACAGAACTTCCAAAAAGGACAAGGTAGCCGGAAACCTCTGCAGTTTCCATCCATCCCGAAAATCGCCACCAAGAGGAGTGTTGCCTCTCTGTTTGTCATTCACACTCACCGTTTCATTTTGACAAAAGCACTAATTGATCGAACATCATCGTTATTCATTTTATTGGCCTATGAACAGAAAAAGTCCGGTCTAGACTAGTCTAGGCCTAATGTGCTGCCGTCCGAGCAGGACACATTTTTAATTTATTGATCATCGGTGCGCTTGCTAATCCGGCCCATACAATTTTAATTAGGCTACAGGGACTGGAACATCGCGATTTTGTCACAATCGATAATGACACATTTTTATACGGGACTATCTCCATCTGCAGTCTGACTCCCCAGTAGGTCTTCATGATGAGAATTGGGATTATTTGAGATGGGGGCGTGAAAGAATAATGGTCTTCCGAGAATCGAGGAAATCCAATAGGCCTACATGTATTATTGGCCGATGCCTGCTTGCCACATTGACCTGAATACTAAATTTCAATACTATGTAAAACTAAATCATAACTTGTGGATCGGGCATAGACTAGGCCTGGTGATTGTTTTTTTTAATAGCCTATAATAACATGCGTGTTGCTATTTGAATTACATTTTTTTCATATTTGGCGGAAATTTTATATAGGCCTGTCTTTGTAAAATTCATTGATTCTCCATCCTGGCAATTTGGATCGGATGCCAAGCTCAACCTCGGAAACGATGTCTCCAACGGGCTATTGCTACTCCATACCACAAGCCAACGGCAGCGATACCACTCTACTAGAGTACCCAATGTTATGAATTATTTATTTACTTATTTTGTGTCTGATTTTCTCTTCCTCTTTCTTTTGCCATGCCTAACTGACCCGACTCACATTTCTGGAGGCAAAAAAATGAATCCAATGAAAAGTAAAAGCTGTTATATTTTGCTCCTAAAGTCTGTCTGTCCACCTATCTGTCTGTCTGTCTGTCTGTCTGTCTGCCTTTCTGTCTGCCTTTCTGTCTGTCTGTCTGTCTGTCTGTCTGTCTGTCTGCCTGTCTGTCTGTCTGTCTGTCTATATCTATATTTTCTTGTTTTTCTTATTAACAAGTAACGCAAGTAACAAGTAATTAACAGAAATTGCCATCTTAATTTTACAAGCTGTGCATAATGTTTTTCTTTAATATAATAATAATAATTCAAAAGTGATTCAGAATGACATTATAAGACTTCCAATAAAACATAGCTGTCGATCTCAACAAGTGCTAGTATCCAAATAACGAGGGATTGATGTAATTAGAAATAACAGCATTTGCATTCTTTGTGGCTAATTGCCTCTCCCACAATATTGTTACTAGTCTAGGAAAATTTTTAGACCGACTCATTTAACGCAGGAAGTAATATTTTTATGACTGAAACTTAACTCGCCAACTTCGCGAACATTAGACTAGTCTAGATCTCGCGGGGAAAAAAAACAAAACACTTATATAGTGCAGTTGAGCCCCAGTAGCAGCTGATGTGACTATACTCGATTACAGAGGAGTTGCATCGATAATTTTATCCGATACGCCCACCATCAGCTCAAGGCCGATTGACATTTATTGTGTTGTGCTCTTGATTCCATTTTTACAACTCTCTATTTGATGCATTTTGCCAGAACATCATGATTAAAAGTCGTGCAATCACCCTGGGATGTGTCTCGGCCTTTACTGTGATTGGGGGTAAGTAGAAAAGCTATCGACACCAGTGCCACTGAGCAGCAATTTAAGTTATGATGATGGCATGTCTTGCTCACCTTATGCATTGGGCCAGTGGCCTTGGACATGCCGGATACTGGATAGTCTAGTTCAGACACAGGAGAAGTCTTTGAAAAGAGCATGTCTAGACTATTTTTTTTTTTGTTTTTTGGGGGGNTTTTTTGTTTTGGGGTGGGGGGGGGGAGTACAGAATGAGATTCACACCTGATGCTCCTGTCTCGACGGGCATTAAAGACCATAATAATTACTAATTAGGGTCTATACTATAGTACATGTATTGATCTGGACTAACTTAACTCTGTCATCTCGTTAGGTTGCACTTACTAGACTTAGACTAGGCAAAGACACATATCAATATTAATAAAACGCTTCAGCCAAATTTGTGTCACAGATTTCTTGAGAACTACATAACGTAAAAACATTAGGTTTTCTCCTAAATTAGTAGAAAAATACACAAAAAGTAACTATACACATCAGTTCTTTTTATTTTTTTTACCCTTGTTTTAAACCAAGAATGTGTATCGCAACGAAATTCAATCTCCGATAGATCTTTTCAATCCGCCCGATTCGCCAGTAGTCCAACTTTTTCACAGAGTCTAATGCATTTGTCTATGATGCCTTTCGGTGCACTAGGTATTCTTTCGCCGCTGGTGCGTTGCCTGCCTGCCCATTTGTAAAATGGGGTGTTCGTCTCGTAGTCTATAATTCTATATGAGTTCCAGATCAGTACTAGTCTAGACTAGTCTATGATTTGAATCTCATTCAGAATTGAAAGAATTCCTTCCCGAGAGACTGTCTCTACAATATGTGCAAACCATTATTTGGGGGAAGAGCATTATTAGATCTAGTCGACTAGTCAATCTAACTTAGTAACTAGACTAGTAGTCTAGATTTGAATGTTCGTAAAAATGGGAGGATTTCCATAAGTGGTAACTGGCGATAAGGAGTTATGCTCGCTTCGACTGATGCTCCTGTCTCGATGGGCATTAGTGTTAGGATTAAGGTTAGGGGTAGGGTTAGGGTTAGGAGGGTTGTATAGTACGTTATTCGGAATTAAGGCACTGACCGTAGTTGTAGGAGTTACCACATAAGGAAATCCTTCTGTAAAAATACACTAGATCTGATGCAAAGAGCAATGTTACATGTTGTAAGTTTAACTAACAAATCACAGTGGGCATTTGTTGCGACAGTTTTGTAAGGCTAGCTGTATAGAGAGTCAGACTCACAATAAAGTCAGGCTTTATGGAGAGTCATCTCTGTTTGTGAACTTGGTCCAGCTTGTAAAATTAATACAGTGGTTGTCAATGACAGCTCTCTGTTTGATATTGCAACATATGAGCTATCTAATACCCTTACTTCATTAAATCTGTGACCTTTTGGTGGGTTTATGAATACAGTGGAACCCGCTTAAGGGAGACTCGCGTGAGCGGGACGCCCGCTTAAGTGAGACGAATGCCTGGGGAATGGAATATTTGCTTTTTCAATCTATACATGTGAGCGGGACGGCAGCCCGTTTAAAGCGTGACTAAAGTGCTAGAAAAAATGTGATTTCCGACAGTTTTTATATTTTCTGCGCATGCATGGACGAATCAGAGCGGACATCCTAGCCGCTGGTCATTTAACCCACGCAAGCATTAACGGATCAAGATTAAGTAAGCCCCGCTCCCTGTCAGCCACACTTTATCCTTTCTTCAGTTTAGGCAGTGATTGACACTTACGAGCCTTACCTGCGCAATTGCACAACATTCAGCCAGGGTGTCGTTGACAAAGGCATGACCATCATTCGTGTTGCGTAAAGACTTTTTGACACACGCCGCTCGCGTCGCTTTCTGGCCAGATGTGGAGCGAGAAGTGTGACGCTTATCTTTGCTGGTGTTTACGATCATGTAAATTTGATCCCAAATGATTTTTGATCACTTGAATGGGGGCGGTGGCGAACGTCTCGACTTCAGAGATGTTCGACCTTTCATATTCTCTCCAGTTTTATTTTAACATGTATTATTTCTTTCCCTCTGATGTAGACATGTCCCGGTCTTTAAAAGAAATTGTTTTTGAATTTTCATAGGAGAGTGGTGAGAAGGCTTGGGTGCTTCTTTGAAGTCAACCAAAAATCCCATACCCCGCAAAGAATGGCCAATAATATGCTCTGCAAGTCTACTGAAAATGCAGTTAGACCGCAATAAGTATATTTTAAATAGTACAGCTACAGTTTAAATCTGATTCCATTGTCACACCTCACTAGCAACAAGTAATGATATCCCTTAACTTGGATGAAACGCACAAACTAGCTAAGAAATCCCTTTATAGTGGATAGTCCGCCTAAGCGGGGCGCCCGCTTAAGGGGGACGATTTGTCGGAACAGAGCCGTCCCGCTTAAGCGGGTTCCACTGTATCTGCATGGGGAAGCATATTGTGTGTACAGTTCAAAGTCTGATGACCATACACAACTCAATGTTTTTAGGGCTAAGAGCACGCATGTGTGTAGCTTATCACTTGATTTGTGGTTGTTGTTTTTGTGTCATGCTGCTATAAATAAAAGCAAGCTTCTGTGCACAAGGTTGTTCAAAACAATGAGAACAACCACTATCCAACCATGGACACTCAGGCCTACATCATCCACCTCCCATAAGTATTAGAAAAGGGACCAACATTTGTTTCAAGTTTATGTTGTGGCCTTTTGTGATTTGCCCCTCTATCATCATGTTTCTTCAAACTCAGGATATTCTTTGTCATCGCTGGATATTGTTTAAGCCTAGGGCTGTGAGAGAGATAATCAGACAAGATATACACACACACACATACACACAGAAAGAGAGAGAGGGAGAGAGAGATCAAGACAGACACAGAGAGAGAGAGGTTTGGGCGAAAAGGACAGGATTGACTTTACAGTACTTTTTGCTGGATCTGAATAGATAGGATAAGATCAGAGAGCAGGTTAGACGAATCATTCATGCCAGGGTCTCATCCTATGGACCAATCTGGCTGGGTGAAATCATGAAGAGCCACGATGTGATGCAGCGTGTGTGCTTTCTTTGTTCTAGGTGTATGCGGTGGTAGGCCAAGCAGTCAAATGTGGGATGGGAAGGGATTGTGCGCCTTTTGTATCACCTCCAGGCCCCATGTACAACCGAGCTCGTTGATCGGTCAGCCAGAGGTAGGCATACCTCTCGAGCTGTATGAATTTCCTTGTGGGTTTCCATAAAGTCCAACTTTATTGTGAGTCAGAGTCTCTATTCAGACGTTATTGAAACTCTGACTCTTTACAGACAATTCGGAATCGTAAATCAAAGAATTTGTCTTTATGTGGACAGACCATGATCAGCTGAGAAGGTTTCTGTTTACACTTGTGATCTCACTAACATTTAACATCCTGAAATTAATAAAGATGAAAAATTAGATTTTTCTAAAAATCTCTTTGGTTTATGAGCAGGTAATGAGGGGGATCTGTCTGCATTCAATTAATTTTGGGGGGAGGTTTTGAAATTTAAGGTGTGACTCATCCAGTCTAGAGAAAACATTGTACAAGCGGGATGACAACCCCAGAGAGGGAGATGATTAGAAATTTATGAAATTCCTCAAAATGTACAGGGATTTTGCTAAGAATAATGAAACTTGTCAATGCTATCTTGATCAGATGCAGTATGTTTTGCTTTGCCCACGGCCTGACCTTACAAGTAATATAAAAGAAAGCATGTCTGCAACAGCCATAACTGTCACATTTTGACAATGCACATTGATCATATCACCGCGACCGCCCGTGATTAATGTTGTACTTGAATGACAGACTTTAAAATGACAATACTTTAACTTGCTGGTGATATTATGGCCAGATAACACCACCACTGGTTTGCCACCTTTCTTCTGTTGAGAACCTGTCATCACTACTAGTCAACCCCATCCACTGGTTGTTCAAACAAGGCTTACCCCTTTGCATATTGCACGAAAGCTCTTTAAAGCATGCTGCCTTTGTTTGTTTTGACTTGGTCTGCTGGATGAACCCTGGTGCTTATCCCTGCCATTGTCTGAGATCATGTAAACTAGGTCACCGTCCATTTCAGGGATTTCTTCTTGATCCGGAATTACTTTTACGCGACAAGAAAGCTTGAGTGTACCTTTTTGAAGCCAACAACAACAAAGAAATTTTAAGTTTCCTGCACACAATGATTGATCAGAATACTGTACATGTTTTGTACTCAACTGAAATTGCAAGCAAACTGTAATGTACATGTCATTGTAATAGAAAGTAGAAAATAACGCCATTTGGTTCATCTCTTAACAGTCAACCCTTCATTTGAATGAAAATGTACCAGGTCCTAAGAGATCACTTCATAACAGGACAGTCCATTTAAGGGTGACAAATTGTCAGAGACAGAGCCGTCCCGCTTATGCAGGTTCCACTGCACTATTTAAAATTACAAAGAGGCTAGAATAAAAAAATGTGCAGAGTACCTGAATATCTAGAGCTCCACCTAACACTACTAACAGTTTCAAGGCAGTTAAACATGGACATGCACGTCAAAAATTAGTCTCTATTTTCCAGTACTTTTTCCTCCTGAAAATTATCTATGGTGCATACCGAGACAATCTGGCAAAGAAAGAGCATCGTCCTGTTACCACAAGAGTGTATAATATGATGCAATTAAAAGACCTGGATTGACCGGGATTTGCCCTTGTGTCTAGAGTTGTTTCCCTTCCCCGAACAGCAGTGGCTTGTGGCAAATATGATGATGCCACTAAAATTCCAGCAACTACAGACACCTTTTTCTCACAGTGTAATATTTAGCTTTCAGTTAAGGTTTTGGTCATCTAAATTCAAAAGCAAAGTTTGACCATGTAAACCAGGTAAAGTATTTTGCATTTTTATTGCCTCAGCATGAGTTTGTTTGACACAGCTGCCATTTACAGTGGAATTAAAAGATTCTTACAGACATGTTATCACCCATCCCCAGAGCACTGGCTAGACAACTTAGCCATGCGGGTAGACCGTATTTGACGTAAGCTTTTGGCCGCCTTGCACGCAGTGGCTATAAGAATTCAGACTTTGCATAACGTAGAGGCATTATATCATGTTGACAGACACTTGAAAGATTGTTTTATTGAAACAACAGGGTATTGTATGATTTAACATGGTTTGTAGGACGATGCAACTTTCCTTTAAGTTCACAAAAATGACCTATGTATCAAATTTTTCTGTTGCAACTGGCAGTTACAAATCCACCCACTGTATCGTGTATGTTTATCCTCTAACCTTTTCAAAATATACCTCTCTTTGCTGCACTGCTGAAGAAGTGGGGTGTCGTCTGACTTTTGTCTGTACAGTGTACAACCCTCCTGTTGGTGGTAGTTCTATGTCAATACTGGAAAATAAAACCGTTATTTTTTATCCTTATCTTGTACTAACTGCAGTAGGGAAGTGCCTCTGAACATGCCTCACACTTAAAGTTCATTAATGTGAGTGTGAAGTTGAGAGAGAGACAGAGAGAGAGAGGAAGGGCAGAATGTGAATTGCTTGTTGAAATTATTGTTATTTTGCTCATTTACAGCAGATAGTTGTCTGAGCTCAATAAACATATTGTTATTGTTATTGTTGTTGTTATTGTTATCTCAGCTGATTCTCCTTTGTCTGTGGGCTTTAGCTTAGGGACCTTGTTTGGAAGGGCTGTAGGGTTAGGGTTAGGTATCTGGATCTAGATCTGGTAGTGTAAGGCATATTCGGAAACCCTTACCACAGTAGATTTCATTTTCTGTCTGCTCTTTCCATCATCCTAGGGCTTCTCTTGGCTGTTCTCCTACATCTGTGGCTAATGAACGTCCATGATGGTCTGAGAGACGTCTCTACAGATAATGAATGGAGAGCAATCCGAGACACCCCGTCACCAGTCTGGGCTTGTGGCATGGTGGTAAGTGTAGCTTGGATGTATTGAATTTCTTTCTTGGTGTTTTTGTATTGAAAAAAGAAGAACCAAAGTATAATGAAGATTCATGAAACTTCAGCCCCAAAGGATGTGATTGGGTTTAGACAGGGGAATCCCTGGACTTGATAACAAACGGCAACTGAGCAAGCAAAGTTATGTTTTGGAAGGAATTTGTTAATACTTACAATGAAATGTGTGTTGGGGCCAGCCTCCCACTGGCTGCTTAACCATTGTTGCGGATAATGACTGTTGCACATGTTGTCTGCTGGCCAACCAGCTGCTGCTGGGAAGCAAAATTCTACTGTTGCGCCCAGTGTTCTGCAAGGAGATATGTGTATATTTTATCACCACATTCAAACATAGCAAGTGGATGGAAGAATATATTCTGTCACAGCATCATGGGGTTAAGATTGGAGGGGATTCATTCTCTAGATTTGTCAGTAAATTCACAGGTAGCTCACTGCAATATGTACTAGTAAGTACATTGCGATGGGTATCTGTCTTTGGGCAGCACTTGGTTTAACTATGTAGATTGGGCTTCATTTCTATGATTCCAGAGTGAATGAAGCATTGAAAATGTACCAGATAGGTAAGGAAGTATTTACTCCGATTTCTGCTAATCTGGTGTGATAGGAATCAGAGACATTAGGCTGCCCGGTAATCTGGAGATTGCATACCCTGCCCAGCAAAAGAACCTGTATGATACCCTCCCAAAATCCTGTGGGAGGTCAGGGCTGTTACTTGTTTTAGCGTAGGCCTTTTGCTGGATTTCCAGATTAGCAACTCATATTATGAAAGTGCCAGGTTGAAAATTCAAAACAATAGATCCAGTAGGGCACCCTTCTTGAAAGTTATTTTGACGTTTTCAATACCATAAACAGCAGAACCAAGTGCAGTAATATGATTGCACTGACCAGTGTACTTATTTCTTGTTTAGGCAGCATAAAATATCTGGCCTTCCCGGCTGTGAATTCCGAGATGGGTGGAATGTTGAGTTATGATGAAATTCAGGATCCGCAAGACTGCATGAGTTGTAACTCACGTGAGAAGAGCTTGGCATTGTCGTAGAGCTATTTGACGTCATATACATTCTCTGCTGTTGCTTTCAAGTGCAGCATAGGGTCACAGCCAAAAGAGACAAACTGTGTAACTCAGTCACAACATGCATCCCTTGAGAGCAGTATTCCTATTAATACAATATATCCTGATTAAAAAACTGGTAGCTTACAGTTGTTCAGAATTAATTAGTAGCTTACCATTTAAGATTCTAGCAGCTAATGTGAAAATCTTGTAATCAGATGATAACATTTTTCATCTTGTTTTCAGTATATCATTCCTGGACTTCTGGGATTCATTGCGGCCTTTGTGCAGAACAAGTGCATGGTAAGAAGATATGCAGCCACGAGTATGTTAGGGTTGTGTATTAGTGCCAAAAACTGTACCCTCATGGGCTGTATGTCAGTGTTTCACACTTTGATTCTCTGTTGACAAGAATCTATTCATGTAAAATGTTTTTAATCGACAAAAAAAAAGGAGATTGGGTTATATATCAGGAATTCTGTGCTTGTGGTTTGTTTTTTTCTGTTTTTCTGGGTTTTATTGTTGTTTCTTTTTTCGGCGGGGGGTTGGGGAGAAGGAGCATGAAGCAAGTCTATAGTTAGTTAGATCTTCATTTTTCAGGGAATTTTTCCAGGATTATTGATGGTTTTGGTGGTATCTTTGTACTTCACAATTAACATCCACAGAGCAGCAGGTGACCTTTGAGTCTGGACTACATTTTATGGGTGAACAAAGTATCCACATAGCAGCAGGTGACCTTTGGGTCTGGACTACATTTTGTTGGTGAACAAAGTATACTTCCAAAAGATATAAACCATGTGCCACAGTCCACTGTGACGTGTTGAAACTGGACTTGCGGTTCTTTCTTGATTTACAGGACGTTGAGATGCACTAGTTAAATTTCATTTAGAGGTCATAAAAATTCTTATTTTCTGCCTTCAAGCTTTACGAAACTATTATTTATATAAGATAAATAGAAGCCGTAACAGCTTTTTGGCACACCCTGTACATCAACAGAGATAGTATAAAGTTTTCAATATATAATGCTTGTTTTGCTTCATTTTCAGTATGTGACGACCAGTATATTCTCCATAATCTCCATCCTCATCATGGGGATCATTGTTGTAGTTTTTGGATTCGCTCTCTTCGTGATGATCCTCGGCTACAGCGCTATTGATGAGCAGTGCAGGGATACTCTTGCTGGCTGTGAATGCAGGTAAACATGCAGAATAAAAAAATTCAAGAGAAGTGCTAATTCTATGACTGCAAACCTATATCATGTACTGATTCAGGAGTAGGACAGATTGTCAGTCACAGTATTTTGTAATTGAAAAAGTTGTTTTTTCTCAAGGCCCTGGGATACTATGGTAATACTTCTGAGGGCTAACCACTGTGTACCCATGGCTAATCCCAAGAAGTGATGTCACACAAAACCTATCCATGCAACCCCAGATATGGGAATGTTTTGTGGCTAAGCTAGTCAATGCGGTCATAATCCATCATGAAAATTTGAGAACTCTATACAAAGAAAGGAAGGTCCAGCGGACAGAAATATGTAACTGGTCCAAAAACAAATAATTTTCCTTAAAAATTGAATGTTGTAGACTACATGCGTGTCGCTATTTTGGAGAAAGGTTGGCAGAATAAGGACTGTGGATACTATGGTAATCTACTGGTCAGTCTACCATTCATTAGTGATGAAAGCAAACTGGCCTACAAAATTGACCATGCATCAACATTTGGTGGGAGATGTTCAGTTCCTATGACTGCAAATGACACAACCTGCCTACCACGTCCATACAGGCCAGAAGTTCAGAGTTGTTGCTAGTGTATAGCATAAAGATGATGGATGATTTGGAACATCCAGCAAATAATTATCTCTTAGAGGTCTGAATTTTTTTAATGTGGATAAACATTTCCCTGGGCTATAAGGCCTAGTTTACTGCGCACGCAAGAGGCTAATATGAATCCTACACTCAGGCAAACTTATTTTGAAATTCATGGGACAGTTTGAACTGTTTTTTGTTAACATTCGTCATATATTGGGAATTGTACTGAACCCAGTACCGGTTTCATGTGTTCTTATTCATTAGATCTTAACCCTATCTGCTTGAAATTCAAGGTATTTCTCAGTTATGTTAGTACGTGTAGACTCACATGGAAAAAGAAAAATATGACATATCTGCTCACCGATGAAGTGAATTTCTTTTTCTCCTTCCCTTGGGACAGCTGCAGAGGATACTCAATTGTTCATTATTGTTGACCTTCAGTTGTGCAAGAACTCATGTGTACTGTGCTTCATTTCATCACTAACAGTCATATTTAGGATACACTATGTGTTCAGTAAACCTTATTGGAAATATGGGATTATGGGAGACCCCACAACATACAGGGAAAGATATTTGCAACATCAAAACATGGTGAAGTCATGGGAGACCTCACAAAATGTGGGAAATGAAAGTAAATAGCAGTGTTCGGTGAAGATAAAACATATTTTGCAATATCCAAAGGACTGATTAAAACCGTCTCACATCGTTTTGTGATTTGTAGAGTGTTCTGAAATAGCATTTGTCTCATATGAAGAGTTATTTCTACAAGCGACTTCAGGTATAGACAGATCAAGATGACTGGACTTGTAAACAGACGCTGTTATGAAAACCGGGCAGAAAGAACAAAACTAGGAAAACACTGTATAAGGCTGTGAGTTTGAAACTTTCAAAGGGCGAGGTAATGACGATGTTTTTAGCTCATCAATAATTAGAATATGGCTATATAGTAGATACGACATGCACATTGCGCAAAGAAATAAAACACATTCTGGCAAAGGTATGTGAGAAAAATTCTAAGAATCTCATACAAAAACCATATCAGGAATGAGGAAGTCCCCAAAACAACAAATATGAGAAAAGTGACAAACTTTATTCAAGAAAGAAGGCTGAGTGTGGCCTGGACGTGACTTGAGAATGGATAACAGCAAAAGAAAAGGAAGTCCCAAAGAAGGTGACCGAGTGAAAGACTCAGAAAAAAAGGGAAGAGAAGCGGGCCAAAAATCACCTGGGAGAAAAGAATTAACAGAAGATCTAAATAAAATGAACATTTCATGGACAGAGACAGAGATGCTGGCAGGAGACTTTAGCTTATGGAGAGGGAGGACAGCCTAATATGTAAATGGCATAGGAGGAATTAAATGCTTAAGAAGTAAGTAATTTTTCCAACCATTTTGTTTTAGCACGGAGAAATGAACATATATGCATTTTCTCATTCTGTTCTTTTTTCCACACAGATTCCATGATAACTACGACTCAGAGATCCAGTTGACACCATTCCGAAGCTGTGAAGACATGTCCACAATCTTTGCCCTCCTTATTGCAATCATGGTCTTTGTTATTGTGCCTTGGGTCCTGTTGCTTGTGCAGTGTGTTCTGGTCTGCTACTACGCCTGCCGCTCACAGGTGAGAAGATTATTTAATGGTTGCCAACAGTGTTCAGGAAAGCTTAGAGAACACCAAATGAGGCCAGACAGGGTGGAAAGGGCAGACTGAGCTTGAAAGCTGGAGCAATTTGTTTCTGTCATAATGCACGAGAAATCCATGTGTAAGTACAGTTATGGGTGTCAAGGGAGTACACTTAGGGCAGCTAGTCTAGGGGTCATTATTGATCAGGCTCAATCCTCTGAATTCCCCTTTCCCCCCAACCTGCTGTGTGCTCTCCTAGCACCATCTTTGGGATACCACCACATCCCCTCTACATGTATGCTTTCCTTTTCCTCTCTTTATTTTCTTATTTCCAGAACAGCGTAACCGTAAAATATTATGATTCCTAATACAGTACCCTCTTCCACCCTGCAACCTATGTTTTGTGAACCATGATTGCTGACAGACAGTAAAGAATGTGTGCCGAATTTTCCTTAGCCATGTTCATTTCAGCTGTGACTCAGAATAAGTTCTATACCAGCTACTGTTAAGTGATTTAGAACAATGATTCACTCTGCTGTTGGTACTTCTCAGTACAACCACTGATTGCTTTTTCCAATGACCTGCATTCATATGAGTGCGACAAGTATCTTTATGTCTCTTCCCTGTCACCAATCAAGCTTCTGCAGTGCTGTGTTGTGATCACATGATCTCATATATGGAAGCCAACAAAATAAAATTAACCCAGAACACTTGAAATGCAGTCATGTAGGAGAAAGTGAAAAAAGAAAATATTAAATCACACTGGTATACGGGTTGCACTGCAGTGCATGGACTAGATTTGAAGTTAAAAGATGGTCAGCTGATAAATTCTTCATGTTGCAGCAGCACAGACAGTGGTGCTTTGGAGAAAGCGATTTTTATATGTTCAGAACTGCACCAACAGTGTGTGTACCATGAAATTGGTCAGGGGAGAATTGATGTGGTACCTGATGCATTCTTTTCTCCAGGTCATATGAGTTCAGGGAAATATTTCCCTCATGATATAAATTTTAAGGGAAAATTTGTATGAGTTACAGTTGCAAGTTTATCATTCTTTGACACCCAGACAATTCATATCCACAGATGCTCATTCAGGTAACATTATCTATCTTCCTCAGCCTGCATCACATGGCACAGTCTATGTCCCAGCTCAGCAGCCTATGCTGCCCCCTGGTCATGAGATGACCCCTCAGTACCCACCGCCTGGCTACAACTATCCTCCATCATCCCAGCCATACTACGATCAAGGTCCACCTCACAAAGTCTGAGGATTTACAAAATAGCTCAAAGGATCTGTGCCCGAAATGCTGCATGGTTTTTCCAGTATTTTCCAGCACTTTTTTTTTTTTTGGTTTTGATTTGTCTTTTGAATCTCTAAGCATGATCTCCAAGTGTATTTCAAAGGGATTTATTGTGGTAAACATCTGGAAAAGTTTTCCACATCCATGTGTGTGGGAAATGTGGGAAATATCAGACCTTCTTACTGACATGAAACAACATTGGGCATTTGCTGTAAAATATCTATTTTTCAACAAGGCAGTATATTTTACCTTCAGCTTTGTATCTTGGAACAAAAAATTTTTATGAGGACCCCTTTTTTTTGTTTAAGTCCGTTCTATGAATGTTCAAAGTTTACCTTTACAATGATTCTTAATTTTTTTGTCATTTTGTATAAGACTGTCTTAACTTACATATTTGATAACACTGTAATTTCAGGCTACTGAATGATACCTTCATGGATAGTTACCTTACATCAGCTTCTAGTTATGCAATGTTTGCTTTTCTTGAAGTAAAAGCCTAAAGCTGGAATATTGTAAACAAATCTAATTGATTGAAATAATTCTTTATGCATGAGTTTCATTTGTTTTCAGAACTATTCTTTCTTAATTCTGATGTGGAAGTACCTTCAGTGTGCGTGAATCATCAGGCAGTATGATGCAGTCTCATGCATACTGGCAATATGGCAGCTTGCCGAAGATTTTTGTAAAATGAAAAATCAGATTTTCAAAAAACCAGACATATTAACAAAATAAAGTAGAGTAAATGACAAATCAACCTCCATATTGAACAGAGACCTTTATGTTGACATTGATTTCTTAAAATTTTGCCACTGGCTACTGCCATCCTTGTTTACAAGAAATACTTTGGTCTGCAGGGGGCAAGATGGTGCATCAGTTTTGGAGGCAGTCAGGAGAGGTGGCCAACATTTTCAGAATTGGGGCCAGTTATTAGTTATATTTTGAGGGCCACATCTAAGATGTGGTTGAATTTTCATCATAATGCGTGACACTAAGCAAATAATAGCTTTGTTTTCCCATTTGAGTCACTGTCTTAGAATACTGAAAGCTGGTAATGATGCTCAAGAGTGCAGTTAGTTGCATTCTACAACGTCTCTTTTCTTTAAAACACACAACTGTTTTTTCTTAATAAGAGAGATACACGGGAGATTATCAAAATATTTACACTCATCCAAAATGAAGTGTGGTGCAATACATGTATGGTAGAATGGTGATAAAAAGTATGCCCTTAGGCCATGAAAAAAGTGTGCCTATTAAAGAGGAATACTTAATATTGAGGTCTTCCAGACTGATGAAATGATAAAATGAAATGGAGCCCATGCATGTAAAATTCAAATATCTACAAGGTTTGCTTAAAAAATAAAAATATATACTACCATGCACTCACTACCGTTCAGTGCAGCAATAGTATATATACGCACTGCTCAACCAGCCTCTACCTACGGCGACCATATTTATTCAGCCATGTATCTTGGCAACAGGTCCTAACCATCAGGCAGTATGCGCTGATCTGCTATAACATTGGTAAAATTAGTTCACGCATTCACGCAGCCAGCGAGCTGCATAGCACGTGGTCAGCTAGTGCTACTAGTGTTATTAGCTGAAGAACTACTCAAGTCATTTACCTCACTCTGAAGCCATAACTAATGCAGGATTGTCTCTACTGGTCAGCTGATTAGGAAAGGTTGGTTATCACCCTGTGTGAGGGAATTTCTAAACTTTTACCTTGTGGAGTACAAGTTTTGAGCCGCAAAGAAATGTCCTTGGATGAATAATATTTATGATGAATCTCAGGGATTTTTATAAATCTTTTGAAATTTTTTTTAACAAAACCTTTTTTCCTTTACCACCTTTTACTGTTGTTTTGAAATGGTTAAATCTTTTAATCTTTTTCCTGCCAGAATGTATTCCTTCCTATGAATGAGTTGTTTTGGGTTTTAGACTGAGAATGGATGACAAATTTTAGCAGCTAACATGCAGGCATTATAAGCTCGTAAAGATAGACTGTGCGTTCATCACCATTTTGGTTTTCATACCTGTAGTATAACATCTGAGAAGTATTTTTCTATTTCTTTATACTTTCTGTGTATAATATATAGTCAGAATTTTCCTTTTTGAAGTAACATATTTAAATGTTTGAGGTGTTCCTCAGCTTTCTTTGAAGATGTACATTGTTTTGATAAAGATGGAAAATGTGAGAAAACAGGTTCTTGCCCATATTGAAATTATCTTTTGAACTCTGGCAAAAACTAAATTTCTCCAGCATTTTAGAATTATTCCATAAGCCTTAGCTAATGAGATATAACTTCTTTTTGACAAATTTGGAAAATGTGAGATACACTAGAACTCACTTAACAATGACGGTGCTTTATCCAAAATCTTCGTTAATCTAATTGACAAGAAAATTACCATCAAAAAGCCCTTTTTATTCATAGTTTAATTTTGTACTTAATCTTAAGAGTTTCCGAGAACTTTTGATAATACAATAAGTGATGCACTGGCAAGAGAGGTTGATAATACAATGAGTGATGCACTGGCAAGAGGGGTTGATAATACAATAAGTGATGCACTGGCAAGAGAGGCAAAAGTGAGAGAGGAAAGAACCAGCTGCCGTCGCAGCTATTGTCATTTCTCTTGTCCATTGTTGGTCTTGCAGATGGAGATGAGCTTGGGAGCATGGTGAGTATTGCAACGGCGATCCCAACAAAACACAAACGTTTTAACCAGTCAAGGCTGTCAAAACCATCACCTAGGCAACAGTATCATCTGACATTTCTCCGCGTAATTCTTCCTTACTTTGCTTTGTAAATGAATAACACAAACTCATTTGAGCAGCAATGATTTGGCCAGCCCCTTCAGTTGTGTGTTAACAGAGTACTATTGTAGGTCAGTGACTGCATTAAAATTGTCTTTTTAATTTCATCAGAAGCAAAAATTTTTCAGCATACATGAAAATGATGTTATATAAGCTTCAGCTGCCAGAGTAGTGTTTAAGTCATTTCTGCTTAACCAGAAGCTGAATTGGGCACTCATTTGGTCGGCTGGCAGAAACAGCAGAACTTCTGTACATTGCCTTGCTTCCTTTGAAGTGAGTTATACAAAATCAAATCAAGATACAGGTGTATTGTCAATGTTTCTTAATCTTAAAGAAAACCAAAAACTGCTACTTAATAATAGAAGTATCCTTCCTTTTCACTGTCTCTCTCTACACTAGCATATATGTAAATTTTTTATAACACCGTTGCTCATATTTATATGTATGCAATTCTACAAATATACAAAATTGTTGTGGATATACACTGAAACCTCGTTATACCGCCAAGTAAGGGGCAAACAGAAAAATGGCGGTACAACGAAAATACCATGTAGAACAAGGGAAATAAGTAATTTACCAACATTGGACCGGCTAACATGTCAAAAGTAATGCAGTTATCTCCCTTTAAAACAAGAGCGTTAAAATTAAAAACAAGCAAGAACTAAGGATTGGAAGCGTCTGTGTCAAGTTGGAGAATGATAAGAAAAGAAGTTGACTGCTACACATTACACATCCGGGTCAGAGAATCACACGAGTGCTAGGCCTACGTCATAGATCAATGTGTGCTGTTTGCATCGTACCCCGCGATCGGTGCGAACCAGTTGAAGCATCACCGCGCACGCGGTTCGCTCGCAAACTCTCTAGGCCTAGGCCTATTGAGCGAGAGGAGATTGAACTGTGACCCGCCTTTCCCACTGCATGCCCCATCAGTAGGCCTATCAGGACTTCGCTTCCAAAAAGCGAAGAGTGTGTAGTAGGATTG
>JAWQUT010000122.1:396235-423966 GCA_033807755.1 Ellobium chinense
CTCTCTCTCTCTCTCTCTCTCTCTCTCTCTCTCTCTCTCGTTCTGTGTGTCTTGTCTGTTAGCTCCTACACCAATTTAAAAACCGTCATTAGTACTGACCCTAACATTCGGATCACAGTGCTACTAAACTTCACCTTTTCCACTGAATTTGGTGGAATGTCACCCTTTACGTGAACATATACAGTACTTAACTTTTCACCAAAAGTGGGGCATCAGTGGCGTCATAAGATCTCGCCCTGGTCATCTGACTGCTCAGGGATCGTCAAGTTGATCACACCTTTTCATCATGTGCTTTGTACTATAGTTGTACTGTATATTGTCCAGGTGGATGCGTATTGTTTTAACACACAAATGAACTAAGCCAACTGCATTTTTTTTTTATTCGGCGAGGGGCTGGTAGGCCTAGTCTAGACCATACCAAGCTTGCCATGTTTGGCTGTTTAGGTAATCATGGGTAACTATACCTGTCTTCGTCACCGGGACCGATTACTACTGTACTTCGTATTTCGGAGCTTCAAATTATCTGAAAACCACTGTTACAGATCAATTCTGGAATGAAGACCACAGACCATCAAATGCTAGACACTTTTGCTGCCGAAGTTATAGAAAGTTAGACCTATTTTATGTGGCCGTGGCACCAAAACATAATCACACTGTGTAACACAGTAAACACTCTAGCTTGCATTGCTCGTCCACGCACACTGCGTCTGGTCAGGCAGTGAGAGAACTTGGTCATCCGAATGGTCATGGAAACAGTTGGCGAAAGCTATTTGTCGAATCACGCAGCTATGGTGTTTAAAAGTGACATACTGGGAGAGATCATTTCAAATTATCGTTGCCTTCCTTTAATTTTTACTTCTAAATTGTGAGCTAGTCATTCGCCAAAACACCCGAAAGGCACGACTACAATATAATCATTATTATTTTTTTTATGAACTTTTCATTGTGTTCTGTAGCTTCTGCGCAACGCTCTCGATGTCACAAATTTGAATTTGCAATTTTGTGAGTGAGTGAGTGAGTGAGTGAGTGAGTGAGTGAGTGAGTGAGTGAGTGAGTGAGTGAGTGAGTGAGTGTGTGTGTGTGTGTGTGTGTGTGTGTGTGTGTGTGTGTGTGTGTGTGTGTGTTTCATATCAGAGGCACCAAGGTTTAGTTATCGCCACACGTCGCCAAATGCCATCTCTGGCCTCAGCTCAAACCCATACTATCAAAATGCATCGAATAGCACGTAATCTTCAAGAAGCAGGGACTCCAGTTTGCGCCAGAGAAGATAAAATGTGGTTCAGATGGAGACACAAGGTGTACACAAACATATTAGTGACGTCACATGTAGGAATTAGTGGTTCTGCAGTTGTATTCGATCTTTTTTTTTTTTTTTGAATTCTGTGGCGCCAACCGACATCACGGCAATAAATTGAGACTGGATATGCAATGAGAGAAGCTGCGTTTAATCTATGCGTAGGTGACACTCATGACACATGTGATTGTTCAACACCCGGTAAAGCATGGTTGCTTTTCCCACGTCTTTTGTGGTGAGTAAACAATAACAAACCTTGTCCCAGCAGATGTAATCACGGGTCCGGGTAATAAATTGCCCGATTTTGATCAGGCCTCGAAGCTATTCTTCCCTCCCACCCCCCTCCCCTTCCATCTCCCTTTTCCCCCACCCCACGGTCAGATCTGCTTCGTTGACGTTCAGTTAGGACTGGGCTACCCGCTGGACGTGAATTTTAAGTGCACTAGTTTCTAACCAAGGTTCTGCCATTTCGGTGACGATCTCGGACTAATCAAATCGTGAAATCATTTTTTTTGTTTTTTGCCCTCTTTAGTCTCGATGGCCGCGGTGAAATTTTCTGCCCCCCCCCCNTGCCCCCCCCCCCTTTTTTTTTGTCACTGAAATGATTGCTAATTTCTACTGGCAGAATGTCTCATTGCGACTACCCCTGTAAGACCTCGCCTACTTGAATGTACCATACTGTAACAAGGCATAAGTAAGTCACCAGTGCTGACAACACAATGGCATGGTTCTTCCTGCAAGTGACATGCTCTTTGATTAACGAGGTTCATCCAAACCCTGACACACTATTGCCGTTCCAATCGGCTGCAGTGTTTTTTTGATTGAATGACAAAAGCACAATTCATGTTTTTTTTCTTTGTATTTCTATACTTATCTCACCCTCTTCGACCGCTTTCCTCGTCTCCCGAGCACTGGAATGCTAGCCAGAGAGTGCTGCTTAATAACACTCTTTTTAACTGGCCACCCTCTTAGCTCGGTCTGTCGTTCCAGCCATGGGTGGCAGCTCCACAGTCTCTCTAATTCATGTCATGAACAAAAGCGACGGCATTACATACAAGGACTATAGACAAGAAGCTGAGATTGTGATATTCATAAGCTTATTATGTGCCATCATCCAGTAAAAGCCATGATAACAATGGTTAGCATTCAAACTTGTTTCGCAGATCGTGAAACAAGACTACTGGAGTGAAAACACCTGGGGTTCTGCTTGCACTGGGAATCATCATTTGGCTTTCTTGTAGCCTGATGTCGATCTTAGAGGGTGGGGATTGGGGGAGGGGGGCAGTTTTCATCTTCTGTACTTCGCGCAAAATCGGCATCAGGCTAACGGATTGCGAAATGTGTGACGCCTAGCCTAAACAGAGTCCTGTCACAACGACTTAACTATAACCCAAAGCCGATGCTGGGAATGTATCCAGCCAAGACACTGTGTCCTGACCAACAGCCGTTTATAGACCTACTCAACATATTGGGTACTGATCATAAAGTATATCTTCTCCGATTGTGGATATGGAAAATAAAAATTAAACAAACATCGACAGTTTAAAAATGGCGGCTGTCTTGATCAGAGGACGCAGTATAAGCATTCCACTATCCAAACGCTATATATTTGTTTCTGTTAGGTCGCTTTTTGCACCATGGATATGTCTGTTATTTCCTCATATTCTTCATTCTGAGCTTCTGCCTTATATGTTTGAGAGCTTACGCATTAAAAAGAGAAGATCTCTTACCATCGTAGGAATTATATTAGCGTCCATCAATGCTGAATGCACCCTTAGTAGCGAATAGGCAGAGTTACTGTAATGTTTACGATGTTAATGTAACTGGGTGGCAAGGTATATAGTATAGCATTCTTTCTCTTATAATAAATATTTAAGGTGATGATACATATCATTTTAGGGAAGTGTGTAACCACGGATTTTACCAAATTACTGTGAATGATCAATTTTGAGAAGATGGGCCGAAGACACCAACACTAGAAATTTCCTATCTCTGCCGGGGGATCGAACCAGGGTCTCTCAGCTTGCGAGTCTGAACGTGCTACCACTGCACTACAGGGACACTAACTTCCCAGCAAGTTAATTCTTAAATAGGCCTACCTACTGCCTGAATCGGTCCCTAATTTCCACGTGCGTACCTAGTGTTCACCCGTGACCCCAACACACTTCCTGACTGCTCACATTAAGAGATCCCAAGTCTGTCCTTGCGGGAAAATGCATTTCAAACCACCCAGTTTGCACCAAGAATGGCAATATTTGCATGCAAACAGTAGTAAAAGTTGTGCCACAGTTTGCAAAAATAGCCTCGTAACTTCGTTACATTTATCGCCATGTCACATGGTTTACTACGGTAGCGTTGAGAAATTGTAGATAGGGAACAAATTTCATATGTGCCCATGACGCAGTATTGCAAAAGGGACGTAAAAATGTTAATCTGCCAAAATCAGCAATATCTGCACCAAATTTGTGGGAAATGGTTAAATTTGCATAAATGTGCAAAAATGCAGCAACGCCTCAAAAATGCGGAAATATGCGGTAATTCGCGATCACAATTTTCTGTGGGGACAGGTCAGTGGGCCCCTGTTTGTCGTACCGTTATCAGCGCATTAGGGTTACCAGATTTGGATCTTTTGGAGCTAAGTACCAGATTTTTGTTTCTTTTTAAAAGTTCTTGACTATCAAATAACTCACTGGCTCTTTGGTCATTTTTTTCTTCGGTCCCTTTATTATGCGTATACTTTTCTATGAAGAGTCTGCAATAATTTATTGACATTGTCATTGGCAGGAATTTTGTTGTGTTTGCATAGTTTTCTTACTGGGTCAAAGGGCTCCAAGAACCGCCAAATGCTTCTATCATGCCCTTTCTTTTGAATCACTGAAAAGTGCCAAAACGGGCCTGTTCGTTGGCTTCAAACTCTTTTAAAGCGAAATCTAGCTCCCCCTTCCCCCTTCCTTTCAGGAGACGTATTTATATATTATATTCGTCGGGTGTACCGGCTATCTCCTGAGACAGGGCCGCTCTTGCATTTATGCAGTTCATTTAGTCTTTGGTTTAGCCACAAGATCGGTTCTTATTTCGTGACTGTACATTTACATCGACACCAGAAAAAAAAAAATATGACAGAACAAGCTAGAACTTAGGAATCAGATGCTGACGAGCCTTGTGGGAGAGACTGGGCAATCATATCCGGAGGGGTAACCGTGTTTTCTTTCTGTTCAACGAAGAGGCCAAAAAATTATTTTGTTATGCCCCTTAGCTCTTAATCGCAGATTCCGATCGCTGACGTTTTCAGGAAAAAAAAACAACAAAAAAACACCGAGAATAGTCTAACGGCTTTCCATGAACACTAGCATTATAAATAAGTCTACATATATGAAGATATTAATGTGGTCAAGAGAGAGGGAAAAAGAAATCTGGAAATTGTATTCTTATTGTGGCCGATAAATATAGTCTATTTACTGGTTGTCAATTGCCATTACATCACATTCATGTGTTAACGTTCCCTAAACCCAATTCTTTGTTTTCGTGGTTGAGGAAAATTTGAAGATAAACAGATATTTCAGATTGAAAATAATATATCTAATAAAAAAAAAAAAAGGGCGAACGCGAGAACGCATTTCAGCGTTTCGAACGTGGATGTCGTTCTAATGTGGCTCCTTCTCTCGGCAAGCAAGTTTTCCACGAGGGCAAAGTCGATTGACTCACCGGTGTGGCAAAATAAGCTTGCCGAGAATGTGAGATTTGTCTCCCTTTCACCCTTGGCGTTCTGTCAGTCGATTGTCGACCTCTTTCCTCGCTCGGTACGCGCTTGTGCCTTGTGTAGCGAAAGCTCTCTCGATACGAGGGATGGTGTTTTATAACGGGAACAGCCGAGAGAAAATTTTGTTCACCACATAGTAATATAGGGACTAAAATTTTATTTCATATTACTACATCATTCTAATGTTCTTTTTCTCTCAAACCAGATTTTTGAAAACTTTGTGAATATGGTCCTAACCCCATGGCAGCGCCAATGCGCCCTTCCGTGCCAAAAAAAAAAAAAAAACNNNAAAAAAAAAAAAAAAACGCTCGATAACATCTGCGAGCTTTGGCCTTCGTTTGACGTCATCGTGAAAACCTTTGGTAGTCTCAGGCTGTTCTTTTCACCTCCCCCTTACGCGGTATATGATCGAAATAACTTTCAAACAAAGTAGCTGTGCGTCCTTATCATCTTGAACAATGGGAAATTAGTAGTTAAAGTTTAGAAGAAAGTACAAGTTTCATTTCACGCACTGCAAGTATTGCAAAAGCAAAATGCTGAAAAAGTAATGTATATTTGCAGAAACTTCCGCCAACGCAGGAGGTTTTTGTAAGCGGTGATAGGCGAGATCGCTGAAAAAGAATGCTTGACGCATCACACCTCCTACAGTGAAAACCTCCGCTCAGTCAAGGCATTGGAAAGAATTCCCAAGTACTGTTTCGCGGATGCTGTGTGCCAAAAGAACTTCCTATGAGTGTAACCTTTGTGCGGAAGCTTGACAAATCGAAAGTAATGAATAGGATAAGATTGATCAGGGCCAGCCTTGAGACCCTTTCAGTAACACGCCATTGCGGATGAATTCAAAACTGACTGTCGAAAACCTGTGATATTCCCGCTTATTGAAGTGTACAATATCGCTGTGTACGATAAGACCATGCTGCCTGGCGCCTAACTTTTTTATTTGTTTTTGTTGTTATTCATCAATTGGCATCAGCGTGGAACCCACGTGCGAAGTGAAGTCAAGGAGTAACAAGAGCCTGGTACCAGGAAGCAAGCAGAGGTTACTGCTGGGGACCTTCGAGGTTGTGGATACAACTTTCAGAAGACAGGGTGCGTTACCGTTTAGTCTATCACAATTTTTAGTCTAAATTCTATTGAAACTCTATCTTCACTGTCTTCCTTATTCCACTTTGTGTTTGACACGGAGAGGTGCTGTTTATCCAGTAGGTGAGTAGTGTGTCAGTGGTGTAAGGTTGAGGACTTTCCTAAGCCCAAGAGCTCTTTGTATTTGAGGCACAGGAATGTCAGGCCAAAATTTTCCACCATTTGACCAGCGAGACATGCAGGAAACTTCGCTTTATTTTGGTTACAGTAAAGTTGGATGATGGTCAGGTTGTGGTTATTTCGTTGTCAGAACTCAGGAAAAGACCAGACTCTAGACTAGACTAGGTTTTTACAGATTTCAGCTCAGACTTGAACGTCTGGACAAGATTGCTATACTAGGCGTGGGGAATAATGGAGTTGTGCATCATTTCATACTCCATGACTCCATTTCTTCAATCCCAGGGTATGAGTACGAGACCTCAGATTGACTCAAGTAAATGTCACATGTCCATCCATTTGTTATTTAAGGACTGTGGATCTGTATTGTTACAAGTGTCGCTTTCAGAATGTCCCAGTTAGATCTAGTCAGATCCACCAGTCATTCAACACTATGGAGTACTGTAAATAAACAATATGACAATCATTGAGAAGATGGATGTTAGACGGCAAGCTCCCACACTGGCTCATGCAATACATAAAGACAACCATACATAACATCTAATGTGGCCTTCCCCTGATTCTAGATGGAAATATAGTAGGCTTAATTCAAGCCTACTTGAATTCTGAGTGAGGGAAAATGTCATGTTGTAACAACAGACAGAAGGACTGTCCTTTTTTCAGCAGTCCTTTTTCTTAATAAGTAGTTCTGACAATTCTGATAAAGTGCTTCTTCCATAGTTTATAGGGACATAGAAGAGATCTAGACTCGTTAGAATTCTGAATGGGCTTCACACTTCAACACATTGACCAATCAATATCACCATCTTAGTTTTTATTTTCTATAATCTAGACTAGAATCTGGGTCATTTTTAAAAATCTTTTTCCAAGAATTCTGGTGATCAGAAAAGAAAGACAAAATGGGAGGGAAGCACTTAAAAAGAACACAGTTTTGTTGTCTGAATAGTTGCCTAGAAGTGTGGATATAATGGAAAATACAAACATGTAAATTAAGTGGCAGAAGACTAATTCTTCTGTCTTAAAGGACATTTGGGTTTGGGACTTGCTTTGATGGATGCTCCTGTCTTGAATGATAGGCAGTATTATTACTAAGTATTAGGCAGTGGGGTGGGGTTTTGTTTTAGTGGGCATGATTTCCAAATCCTTGGGTTTTGTTTTTTTATTATCAATTTTGATTATGTAGAGTATTTTGTTCATTATAATATGAAAGACATCTTAAAAATGTTCTGATTTGTGGCCTTGAGCATTACCTCAGATTTTCAGTACCAGATCAACATGCAGATGGCTTAGGTGCTTATGACTTTTGTCAATTGTCACTTAGTATGGATGTGAAGTTCCATTTTGAAATCCTTCCATATATTTTACCCAAAAGATAATTTGACCAGAAATAGAATGCCATGAACCACTTTATTAGTGTGTTCACCAGGTCATATGAGGTTGGTAAGACAATACCCCACTGTCATAAATTTGAGGGGGAATGTTGCACATTGTTAGAGGGATTTTTTTTTTTGTTGTTGAAATAATGCAGACTGAAGTGCAGAAGAGGAGGAGAGTGACATGTGTTCAATTTATTTTAAAGAGAATCTTAAAATTTAAGGGTACATGTTGTCTGGAGAATACATTGCTTTCTGATGACAGCCCTGGACTGGACTTCATGATTAGTGCAAGATTAAGTGATTAAGAGTAATACATCAAAAGTGGCCTGTCCCTAGATATATTCCCTCCTATCGTTTTAAATCACAACAGTTTGTCTCTGTGGTCCTAAAACCTGCATTGTCTCAAATCATCACATTAGGTCATAAATCAGTGAGCTGTCTGTGGTCAAGAGTGGTGGATTGTCATGTAGTTGCTAGCAGTCCTCCTAGGGCACCCATCTGCCTGATTTTTCTGTCAGGTCATTGGTGTTGGATAATAATGTTGAGATTCTTCAGTGACATGTGTGTGATTGACAGATGAAAATAGAGTGGACAGAACAGACATCGCAGCCTCTGTGATGATGTATTTTAAAGCTGCATACCATATGAAAACATATAAATCAGCACAAATGATATGTACAAGAACACAGCAGGCACATAGGATAGAAAGTAGAGATGGAGGGATTGCATTATTAAGCTCTGAAAAGGTGCATGGTATTCCAGGTTAAGAGGTGTGTTCACAACCCACTGATCGGTTGAGGTGCTGCTTTATCCAGAGACCAAACTCTCATTCTTGGTGAGATGATTAGGTGACTCTCTCATTGAGGTGAGAGGTGACACAGAGATAACCAGTAACTTTGTAGTTGAGGTTATACATTGTAAATTCAGCCTTGAGCCAGTGCTGTTGAGTTTTAAACTGAAAACAAGCATGCACTGTGATTTGTGGGACTGAGCATTGTTGTAAATTGGTGAATCAAACCAAGGCCTCGGTCAAGACACTTCAAATGTCCATTGAGACTGGAAACAGATCTGAAACTTTTTTTTTTCTTCTCAAGAAAATCACATGATATTGATAGCTTGGATGCAGTTTATGGCAGAATGTAGGTGAGTGAAGTGAACCAAGAATATAGACAGGGGGAAGAGGGGAGAAATCATAGAGACTTAAAAAGAATCAAGCTTGGTAAATTTGTAAACAAGCTATCTGCTAGTTCATGGACTGGCTAATTGATTTTAACTTCATTGGTCTGTTTCTAGCTTTAGAAGTTTGGTCCTAAGTTTGCAATATTTTCTTGTAATTGAAATTGATTTTGATTACTCCAGTATCTACTTAAGTTGGAAACTAATGAGGTCTTGTGAAAATTCTGTCAAAGCCAGTTTCTTTGTTTTCAGGTCAAGCTTTGGTGGCTGAATACTTCAATACTTGCTGAACATAGAAGATCTTAACCGCTTTCTGTCTGTCTTCATTCTAGCTTCCCAGACTTAGCAGATACTTGAGTAATCACTATCAAGAACATGACAGAATAGCAAAATTAGTTAGCATTGTGCTGCGGAAGAAGTGTCCAGTCTTTATGCTAAATAGCAATAATTGATGTGTACAGAGTACAGGGTAGCATTGGTCATATTGGAAAACCGCTGATATGGGACAATAATTGTAATGGAAAGAAAGCTTACTTTACTGAACTTGACAGTGATGTACAGATTTTTAATTTCTTAGAGGCACCCCCAGTCAGAGTGGAAATGCCTAGTGCTTTTTGAAAGTTGAGAATTATCCCCAAAATCAGTAAAAGGAAAGTCTGTCAAACTGCAGAAACTGGCAAAAGATAGAAACAGGAAAAAAGTGGTGTTATGGATATTGCCGTTTCGTTGATGTTCTTAGAGAGAGGATCATGGGAAAGAATAATTTCAACTTGCATGACTAACTGGAGTGAACACTTCTTATTTTAAACCTCTAAAATAGGATATGAGATTTGTTAGACAGATTTGCCACTTCCCTGGCTGTGTTTAGGATCTCTAAACAGTGCAGTTTTTGATGCAATGCATCCCTGCTGCCAAGCACATATCTTGGAATGAGATCTCCATAGGAGCTTAGTGGAAATTGTCTTGATCTTTAGCAGAAGACACTCTATCTAGCACAAGTGTTTAGAATTATCCAACATTTTAAACAAATAAAAATACAGATGGCAGTAAATTTTCAAATGATACCCTCTCATAGTTTCTACATTAAATCAGCTACCTTGGCTTAAGGCTGGAATTTACCTAGCTATTGTAACTAAATAAAGAATACTTTTTGCCTTTATATCTCACAACAATGCCTAGTGAAGAATGACCCATAACTATAACTCATTAGTGGCAAACTGAACTAGTTCCACCGTATCTTGACAAAGTTTGTGTTGCATTTCCTTCCCGGCTATTAAGAAAATAATAATATTATGTGTCCTGTGGCCTGTAGGAATAGGATTAATACTGTAATTCCCATTGCAACCCTTCTGAAAGCTGTTGTGCCGGAAATTTAACTGGGACAATCATAGGCGTTACTGCTACATCACAGTGCTGTAACATAACAGATGCTGAACCATCATACTAAATTTTCTGATACGAGAATCCAAAAACGACAGGTGGATATTTCAGGTTTTTTATTTTTTTTTGTGTGTGTCTTTCTGAGGTCTCCGATGAAGATTGCTCTACTGTAGATTTCACTCAGGAGTGTTAGATGTTGTAGCTTTTGGCAGAATAACTCAGATTTAAGATCTTGGATTGGTTTTTCATTTTCTCTGTTCAGTGTGTCTGGTAAATATATCTGTGCCTATTAACATCAGGGGTCGAGGTTTGAAAGGCCCTGAAGGAGTGGGGACAAACATTTTTCCAGGATAGATAGATATGAACAATGGTACATTCTGCTCTCCTGGGGGCAGTGGACTTGTTGGACATGCAAGGACAAGATTCATGCAGGATCACTTTGAAAAAATGAATGATGCATCATTGAACAATGGGGGTTCCAGTTCACAGCAAACTCAGATGACAGGACCCGGCTACGGTGGCTCAGCTTCAGGGTATAGATCTCAGCTTCATGGCCAAACCCAGGGTCAGGACTTTGGCCTAACAGGATCGTCGGAGGATGACGGAATTTCCGGCAGATCCGCAGCAAATTTTGGAAGTTCCGAGTATGCATCAAATTCTCAGTACCAAGGACATGGTCACTACTCCCAGCACCCGAGGTTTTACCCAGGTGCTGTTCCAAACAAGCCATCCATGTCCATGCATTCTGTTCACTCTATGACAGCTAATTCTGTTGGGCCTAGTGGCAGTTTCACTGCAAATCAGAGTCCCAGCTACTCTTCTCAGAGGATGCATCCTACAGCGGGTCAAAGTTTTGGGAGTCCGCAAGTGGGGACAACTCCAACTCTCAATCACTTGCTACAGTCATCTAGCACTAGCATGAATCCGAAAGGTTCATCTACATTACCTGCAAGTTCGTATAGTAATCGTGATGAAAGCGTTCCTTCCAGCTTACCGTCAAAAAGTGAAATGGGCTCTCCATCTCAGTCCTCGTATTCAACACTGCACCAGCAGGGTTGGGGCTCAAACTCGCGGGCTGGTGGTCATCCATACCTTTATCCTCCCCAAGCTCCTGGCTCATCTCTCTATCGGAGTCAGGTAAATTTGTTATGAGCGTTCGCGAGTTCCAATGACACTGTTACCCCTGCTTGCAACCATTTGTGCTTTGGTACAGCTTTTCATTTTTTTTTTCTTTGCATCCAGCGTCCCTTTTGACAGTTGTGTTAATGCAGTGAAACATGTTTATAATGCATGCTGTTCTTGTTCTGTTACCTGTTTGTTTTTTTTTGTTTTTTTTATCCCAGTGCCAGTAACACTTGTTGCAGTTATGGCTCAACTTTGCATGCCACCAGATATTAATTATTTTCACTGTCATTGTGACTTGTATTTGAAGACATCAGGTTGTTGGATTTGTGAACACATGGCCAGGTTTATTGAATCTTATGATTGCACTAACAGACTTTGGAGCACCTAACATTCCCTTGTATTCATGCAGTAATCAAGAAAGCAGTCATCATTTAAATATTATATACTCTGCTGCCTATTCTGTACTTTGATGTCCTTTGGAAGATACACCTTATTGAAAGAATATCAGATCAGGAGGAAAATTTACCATAGGGTAAATTACTGATTATGATAGTGATTACTTGTATAATTTAAGTTGGTCTCATACATATTTTTCACAGTAAGTTATACTTTCATTCAACCCCTTCTCCCATCTCATCCTCACTCCAAATGCTCGATTTTTAAATGCAGCATTTTCTTCTAGTCAGGTATTGGCCTTGCAATAGTGCCCTGTATTGAAAATTTTCCTTTGTCTCCCTTGAAACCGTACACCATGATCAGAAGGCAGATGTGGTGATCAAACATCTGATACTGGAATATCTATAATACTTTAATAGGTGATAAAGCTTAAAATAGTAAAAATCATGTACAGTATTTGAAATAGAAATGTGATAAAAATGGCTCCTCACGGTTCTGATATTGATTTTAATTTATTTCCATCAAGCCCAAAGCTGCCTTTTAATTAAGTCATCCATATTAAAATCACTTTTTCAGAATATATGGCAAAAGACATCTAATAATTTGTGAATTACAACTAGATATTCTGTTTGTGTTCTTGATGTTGTAAGGTGAATAAAGGGGATTGGTATAATTTAGTTGTCAGGATGATCAAAGAAAAGCACTTATTGACCTTGAAATTAGTTTCCCCTTTTTTTTCCCCCATAAGTTTTTATTTTGACTGAATATACCCTCAAACTTTTTTCTAATGACCTAGGGGAAGATGATACATGTGTTGGCTGCATGTTACCAGAGATAGATCTAGCACTGAGTTACTAACAAGGATTTGGTGATATTGAGTTCTGTTGCTTATTCTCCAGTGTGTTATGGTTGCAGTGTCCCATATGTGAACTGAAGATCTTGGCTCATGCTGTATGTTCGAGAGAATGCTGAATTTTTTTTCTTCCTCATTTTCCATGTCCATTTATTAAAAGTAATAAAAGTATGGTTCACATAAAGTGAGACTCATTAACTTGAGTGTGGCGCCTAAAAGGCAAGGGTAACTTGGGTGACTGAGCACCTTGAAGATTGTGTTATTAGCCTTTGAATATTGAATGAAATTTGTTTTCTTGTTTGAGAATGTTTACTTCAAGTTGTTAGTATTTAAACAGATGTTGCATATATTAGTTTTAAGAATATATTTTGTAACTTTATTTAACATGAAATAAAAATAAAACCCTAGACATTCTGAAAGAAGATATGCCATGAACATTTCATAATTTTTCCAGGTTTTCCTGCAGTAGTTGGCAAAACATAACCAAATTTGACCACTTCAGTGAAACAAACTACAAGGAATTCCACTTTCTGAATACATGTATAATAACACAGGATTCGTGCACCCTCTTGGATTTGCTCTGGAAACGAAGTCTGTAGTCTCCTCCTGGAATATCTTGGGAAGTCATTGCTGCTGCTATTGCCATTTTTTTTTTTTTTTTGCCTGTCATGGCCAACATAGCTGTGAAAATTAATCGCGTATGCATGATTTTACCTGTGTAATAATAGTGACATCTTTTATAAAAAAAGGTGGGGGAGGGGGGTAGTTTAGTAGGTAATTTTGAAAATTAAGCATTTTTTTTTTTTTTTGACATAGCAGTTAATTTGGGAAATTGAGCATTATGTATTATGCAGAGAGTTGAAAGGCAAAACCTCAGTCATACAAGATGTATAAATTAATATAAGTAAACATGTCAACAACTGCTGGACTGCCATTTCTGACTGATGCAAAATGGGTCAGTCCATAAAACATTAGAAAGTGCATGATCCAGCAGACTAATGTCTAGATCCAAATGCATGTCCTTTTGTGGCTTTTTTTTTTTTGGTCAGACAAATCTGATTCAGTCCAGCAGGACATGGACGTATGATGTACCGAATATCTGGTAGCACCTTATCAATTGTTGACCCGTCCGAATTAGCTGGAACTTTATGGGTACTGTCGTTTTAAGAATACTTTTGAACATCATGAACCAGGTCAGTTTTAATTGATAATGACTATGAGAGAAGAAAGTTGTTTCATTGTTTGTGAGCGTTTGCAGTAATTTAGAAAAGTACCTGCAGTTATCACCGTAAAAGAAATTAATGTTTTCAATATGCTCGGTAGTATTTCCTTGACCATCAATAATGGGAAACTGGGGAGTGTAAGGAGTGTAAGTTATTGTAAGATTTATTTGGTACTAGAATGTTATTATTAATTTTATATTTTCATGTAGCGGAGGGGTCCAGAAGTACTTTATTTCAATAATTTATGTAACTTTAATCTTAAAAACATATGTTTACACAGTATCGTACTGTTCGTGATTTTTGTTTTATTAGTTGGGAAAATATTCCCATGAATTTTTTTTTTGTTTTTTGTTCGAACGTGTGGCTACTCTCGTAACATTAGCCAAATGGGATATGGGAGATACGCTCATTCGTCTGACCCCCAGCCAGTAATGACTGCTGTTATGTCTTCTTAATACAGTGTTGTGCTCGGGTGAAGAGCACTCGGTCTATCATCAATCGATACATAGTCACCGGCTTAACAGGTCGGGGGAGGGGAGAGAGGCAACGGCAGAAATGAAAGCTGTGGGAAAATAATACCAAAAGGGGAAAAGGAAGGAAGGAGAGGAAAAAAAAGTGAACCAGATCACAAAAAGCCCTTGCATCATCACGTTCCATTATTAGAGTGGCCGTGATCTAATTTGATCACAGAGGACTCGCAGCACTCGGCAATGAATGGGAAGTGTTTAGGGGTTAACAAGGAGACAAGGGTGGGTGGTGGTATTAGGAATAGCTGTGGGAGGGATGGGGGAAGGAACGGCAGCGAGAGAATGCGGGTCAATGACCTTCTTACGGTCTATCGTCTCTCAGGGCACCTAATGTCAATAAATATTGACCAGCAGTGGTCACTGTATCGGTACAATTCGTGTGCCTGCCGTGACACTGCCCGCGTGTCCCCACCCATTCCCCTTATCGTGCCCTCGCCCCCCTCCTCTTTTTTTTTTTTTTGCCCCTTCCTTCCCTCCTCCTGTTTAGCTGCTGGCTGTCCCGTTATAGAAAGTGGCCGCCTCAACATCTCTCTAGCTCAAGGCCAGGCCTGGTGGTGTTAAGTCAAGGCGCCGGTCGATAAGAACACCCAGGCTGCCGGTCATCGTGTCCTTTGATCCCCTTAGCCAAGGGCTTCCTGACCTACCGCCCTAGTGGTCAGTCTGAACTGTTGATTTATGATACAGTTAAGATACAAATCAAAATTTTGCATTATTGCTGAAACACTGGATGTAAATCTGAAGTTGTGACTCATGTCAACCTTGTACCTATGTCTCAATTAATGAGGCAAATATTTATGAAAATTGCTTTACAAATGGCAGTAATGAACAGTTATCATCATATGCACAATAAGTTGTGATATAACATTAGTGTTAGTAGCCAGCAGTTGTTGCGTTATTGCGGACATGCTGAATATAAAGCTAAAGTCATGACTCATGACTCTGCCTTGTACCTATGTCTTACTTAATGAGGCAATGAGTACTTCACAAATCACAACAATATACTGTCATCATGAGACTGACATTCAGATGCTGATATAATATTAATTGCACTTTTGAGTTTTTGCATTATTTCTGAAGCGCTGGATATCAACCTGAGGTCATGATTTATTTTAATTTGTGCTTTCACAGTAATGAACTGTAATTAGATTCACATTGAGATCCTTATACCCGTCTCTTAATGAGACACTTTTGCAAAACTCATGAAAATTTCTTCACAAGCACAGCACGATTAAGATTCTGGTAGAACATTAATGGTTGTAATAAAAAGTTTCAATTTCTCATTGTAGCTTTATGGATGCGGCCAGATGAGGATTGACAAAATTGTGGTCGTGGATGGATTAGTTTGTGGGATTCTCTGTCACAACAACTAATACCTAAATGTGTTTCATTGATGTATGCAGTCACAATAATGTGCCATTAATTATATTTCTGTCTCATTCATGTGCACAGGGAAGTGATGAGTGATAAACCTTGACACGGATTGATTTAGACACCTGCTGTTGTGCATTTTATTTATGGCAGAATTAGCATGTGGGAAGCAGGGAATTGCTTGCTGGGGACAGTGGAGAACTATTTATGATGAAAGAAGCTGCAACTTTACAGTAACCGTCCATTCTAGTAAAATTAGCAAGCCAAATGGCTTGAATAGATTGTGAGATTTAACAAGGTGGTACAACAAACCCTATACCAACAATCCTTATAGCATATTTTGCTCTTTGTATTCTAAGTGCAGGAAAAATTAGAAGACAACATAAATTGTCTATCAACCAGGGAAGGCTGAATAGGGCTTTCGCTTTTTTTTTTGTTTGTTTTTGTTTCACTGACCATTTGGGTCACATCTTCTGTCCAGTGCCACCAATTTTTTCTCTCTCGTTCTGTCCAAGAATGTGAGGCTTTTCTTCTGTTCTTTCTGTGTCTTCTTCGTTTTTCCTTCCTGCTCCGGATTTCAGCCAAGTCTTTCAAGTTTCTTTTTCTTTCCTGTGGGTCAATCCAGTCTTTTGGGCTCTTTGTACTAATCTAGTTCCAAACAGTTCTTCAATGTTCCAATTGTCTGTCAAGTTCCATTCAGGTCGTATTTCTTTCTCTCTCCCCAAACCTCTGTCTGTGTCTCTTTCTCTCGCTCTCTCACTGTCCCCCTTCTCTAGTAATATTCAAGTCCACTGTTGTCCACTTCCATCCACTAAGAAAGAAAAAACGCTTACTACTCAAATCCTATGGGTTTTTGCTTTCTTATACTGTAGCTTCCCTATTGACTGTCCAGACCTGGCTTGTCTGTTGTTCAGCGAACTCGGCTGTCACTGTCAGTACTGCTGATGAGGAGGCCTTGAGAATCGCATTGAGAATCCTCAGCATTAGCTGTTGAAGTTTCACCAGCGTCTAGCACTCACAGCTGTGTGTAAGACGACTGGGTGCACTCTGTGCCCTCGCCGGCCTGATGTCTGTGACATCATAATGCAATTACCTGTGCAGGCTGTTGTAAACTAAGCCCACCTATATCGCCGCTCGTAGACTGACATTTCGGTGACCCCTTGTAACCCAGTTTTTCTTTTCATTCAACTCCTGCCACTTCAATCAAAACAAACTACCGCCGGCGACGCCCCCACCTCTGCATACATTTATAATCTCTTTCACGGTAATGGACCGGACGGAACCCATCCACCCTCTTTACCTACCTGTTACATCCCCCCTTCCCTCCTTCCTTCCGCTTCATAGCGGGATCGCTAATCTTACAGGCCAGTTAACGGTTTCGCTCCCAGCTCATTTATGACTTGAGAGACAAACCCAACCCACCCTCGGCGAGTGATAATCCCTGGTGCTTACCTCCCCCTTTCCCTCGGTGTAGGCCCACCCGCCGTCATCAGCTGGAATCTTGACATTCCCGTCAATGGGTCAGTGGGGTCAGATGAGGTCAGTGACACGACTGCTCCCACCGCCTCCCCCGCTGTACCACCACCACCACCAAAGCCAGGCCAGTCAGTAATAGTTGGTTTAGATGGTGTTATGTGTAATGGGCTTGTGGCCGCTACCTGCTGCCCTTGGGCTGGCTGTCGTATATATATCAAGGAAACCTCAAATTAAATTATACCTGTGGTCCATTCAACGGCCGATACAGGTGATAAGGTAGCCCCTGCATCAGAAGATAAGCCTTGTTTTCACGGAATTCCAGTTCACCTGTACTATGCCAGGTGAGACAGTGGCTGGGAGATACTCTTACTATAGCGATGCCGACTTTGCTTATTTAAGAAAATCTCGTAATCATTACAACCACAAAGGTCTCGCCATTAAACTGAAATGGAAGTTGATAGACAGTTGCTAATTAAGGATTTACAATGTTCATGGTCATTATTCATTCTTAAGAGAGCTCTTAAATATGATGGTGATCATGATAGTCATTATATCTCCAGTTTGAACCACAAAATAAGAATCCCCAGAGGGATGTTTCCGACATTATGGCGAGTCAAAGAACATGGATGAGAGACATCATGTACTATTTCCATTTGTGTTTTGTCATTGCTATCAATGGTAAAATTGTTGTTGGAAAGGTGAAAGTACCAGTGATGCTGCATTACTCGATTCTTATTTAATCTCTAATGAGATCTGAGTTCTAAAGACTGATCTATGTCCACAGTAAGTCCCAACACCACATCGACAGAAAATTTTGCTGTTAGTCTATGAGACATAGATATATGACGTTTTTTGTGTGTGTGGGGGGTCAGATTTGTATATGTTCTTAGACCTGGCATTTTCATAGCCAGCTGCTTATAAATACTCCATTAGTATTCACATAATCACGATCCAGAATTAATTATGTTGTATGATATCCATGTTAGCTTTCTTAACTTGCAAATGTAATTCATATTTTACACGATCTTCAGTCAGATAACTGTTTTCAGATATCATGATACAAATTCAGTTGCGCGGAACAAAGTTTACAGTATAAGAGTTCCATATCTCAACGCTACACTCAATTTTGCTCCCAAACGAATAACTGTTTGTTATGGTAGCCCCATGATTCTTAAAACACTATCGAATATTGATATAATCCCAACCGTCGTTTCTCTCTCATAAACAGCTTGCCCAGCATTTTGAGGTGAAATCGATACTGTTACATGTATTAATACATATGCAGGTAAAGGGTTGTCAGTGAGTCAGATTAATCAGATGTCGTTTGTTGTATTCGAAAAACTCTTTCAGGACCAGTTCTGTTCAGCTTGTTTTGCTAGTAGCTGTCTTTGCTTCCCTTTCACACCCTCACAGTGTAGGGAGATAGCCTAGGGTGTTATTCACCGCCCAGTCGGTTCCGGGTTCAAGTTGCACACTAGGCACTGTTATTTCAAGTTCTTGAAGAGTGCGGCTAGATAAAAGTTTCACAGTACAGCGGCAGTGTGCGCTTTTAATACTGTATTATCAAGTAAAACCTCCCGACCTCTAACGCTTATTTATTCGAAAAACTTGCAAACCTTTAGTAGCAGTAACGGTTTAATCTTCCAGATCCATATTTTCTTTTATTTTTTCAAACTTTATTCATGAACTTGAGCACCATACAGTCTCGAACTTCTGAGCTGGTCCCTTGGAAATCGAATCGTGGTGTCCTTTTTGTAGACACGGGCATTGGAACTCTGTTAACACAACCATTGCATGGGACCACTTCCCTGCTTAGCTCGCTCCCATTCTACAGTCCGAACTGCGTTTTTTTAAAATTTCCTTTAAAGCTGTCTGGATAACACAAAACTTCCAACAACACGCCCTTGGGAGCAACGTCCGAAGGATAGATGTGCTATTCAAATTCACTGTACTATTCAAATTCACTGTACTAGTATATGTACATGTATTACAGTAGCATATAGTATGAAAACGTTTGGGGGGGNGGGGGCGAAACGATTGCGTTTACAAGATGAAAGCTTGCTTTAGATCCGTATTCAGGACTGTGTGCTATTGAAAAGATCAAGTCTGCAAACACACGCTCAAAACACTGTATTGAACGAAAGCGCTGTGTCTGCATCTGTTAGGCCCTGAAGTGTATCGTCCGTCTATACATAGTCCGATAAAAATAGTTCCCAGTTCCCATGTATTGTACACACTGTACTTTTAATGATGCAAGGACTTAATACGTGGCCTATATCAGGCTATTAATATTAATCGCGGTCAGTGGCTCACGGAACTCCTGGGGACTCACATCGTCTTTCTTTGCTAAAATTAAACCGCAGAGTAATTAACACTGGTGAGATGGTAGAATCCACACCTGCTGGGTATGGGAATAGAGGTACAGGGACATTGTGAAATATTAATTTGAGTTACCCTATTTTTCCGGTTATTTGTCTCGGTGGTTAGCTGAGAGGCTGAGACGTCCTGATTGAATACTCTTATTTTGCACATTGATCAAAGTGTGAACGGTGCAAGCAAGGTGTGTTTGCGGTTTCTCAGTTTGACTGGTTGGTTCTCTTCGCCTGTCATTTGATAGACCGATAACAAATCTTGCCTGGCCTTCACTTGTTGCTGGCACTGGTTAAAAAACACAATGCAGTATCTCGACTGCCTTGAACTACACACGCTGGATTGGTCATGATGCGGTTTGTAAGTCTCATATTCAGGCTAATGCCGGCTCACGCGACTTAACACTTTTTACGAGTTCCAGGTAACCTAGAAAATGTTTCATGTTGAGATTGTTTGGTCAGATTATTAGTATCCGTCAAAGCTCACGAACAGTCGCCCCCATATTCACTCATGGTAATAAGCTATGCTTGTAATTAAGTCTGTTGTTTTCTGTATTATCTACTCACGGACTCAAACTCCCAGAACTTAAAATTAAGGACGGGTCTCTGGAATTCCAGTTTGTTAGTTCCTACATGAAGATCGTGTTGGATAGATACGACCAAATTGTACGGGGGCTATGGTTTTCTCTCTCCCCCCCCCCCCCCNCCCCCCCCCCTTTCTTAAAAAAAAAAATGTATCGCTTGTTTGTCCATTAACAGCATTTAGGAAAAGTTATGGCACCCAAACTTATTTAATTGGCGAGTTTAAGAAAAAAAACAACAACCCAAAATGAGATTGACTCTTGACCTTGACAAAGTCTCGTTAGAAATCAGCAGAAAGGGGAATACTGTCATGGAAGTTAATTAGATCTGGCCTGGCAGTAGCAAAAGTTTCAAGTTGCTCTTGATTTAGTTTCAGGTAGCCTAGAAATGTTTTTTCCATGAAAGGGGTTGTTGGTCATTATTTTTGGTTTTGTTAGAGCTCATGAAAATGTTACAAATCAAATAGTACTTGAGATGCTGTTTTTTGTTTTTTTTTTCATTGATGATTTCTTTTTTTTCCCCCTGATTTTCAGTATTGGGGGGGNGGGGGGGGGGGGGGGTATCTAGAAAAGTAGAACTTGGTTCCCATTTGCTTGGTTTGCTTGGACTGTTAGTAGGAGAGCCAGTAACAATTTTCCACAGAGAAATTTAATGCCTGTTTTCTTGCAGTGAATGTCATTTTCTCTTTGGGTTGTCGCAACCATAATAATATCATTCTCCGCCTAGTGTCACCTACGGTATGTCCTTCGTCGATCTGTACCTCAGACGTGACTCATTCGTGATATAAATTCACGGTCACGACAGTGTACAGTACTACGGGGTTATCATGTAACATTACTGCTGCCGAGAATAATGAATTTACTAGGAAGAAGTAGTCTTGTTAAGTTTTTATGTTTCTCATTAGCAGTAGTTCCATATAGACTGCGGACACTCTGTCATGGTAACCTCGCAATGCAAGTAGATAGAGAAGGTTGACTTAGCTGGGCTATAGTTTTGACATATTGGTGAATATTGTCCGTGTCTGGCATCGCGTGGCTATGGTTTTACTGAAGGAAATAATGGCAGGAAATGTCAGGTGAACTGAACAGGACCTACACTCGTCATCAGTTTTATTTAGTTGGCTTCAGACAAGACCTGTCATAGTGAATTTCTTAATGGACCCTAATGGAGCATAATGGAGTGCAGCAAATTTTATCAGATGTCTGGCTAATTATTGAACTTGGTATTTAAGAAATATTTTTAATGGGCGGAGGAGGGGATGAGCGATTGCAACTGGGAGGAAGTAATACAGTGTGATTGCCAGTAGCCAAGTCTGCAGCAGTTTGGAGCGCAAACCTATAATTTACCGAGAATGAATGTGATAGGGCTGTTTTGGATACTTCAGTATCAGTTTTCACGGACACAAACCACACACACAACAGAACAGACCGACTTAGTCTAGATTTTGGAATGTCGGAATGCAGTGTCTTTTTTTTTTTTAAAATTTTGGGTCTGGTTCTAATTCTCTGGATTTATTCGTTTTCGTTTAAACTTCACTGAGCTCTGTCGCATTTTCAGACATGACAAGGTATTTGACAGTGTCTGGATACTTTTGATCTATCCTTCCACTTCTATTCGAGCTCCGTCCCTCCCCTCTCCCCAAAGGGTTGTTTTCTTGAACCCACTGTTGACGGTCTTACCATGACTGGCATTCCGAAACAGGAGGCTTACAGTAGGCGTATGTTACAGTTAACAGTTACATCATGGATTATATACATTCTCGCATACCTTACCTGCCTGTCAATGTAAATATTATCGTGACTTAAGCCGCCCGTTTCATGGCGTAGTACAGCAGAATGTTTCTTTCCCTGGTGCATGCACTATTACTACTACTACTACTACTACTTGACTACTACAGGCAACATACCAGAGTCATTGAAAGAAGGCCAGAAGTCGTTGACCTTGACTCAGATTTCACCCCACATTTTACACCTCGGTCCCCCCACCCATCCCTGAACTTGCTCTCACCGCAACAAGCGCAAGCCAAGTGAAGCCAGCATCAATGGATTATCATCAACTTGAGAGAAGCGACAGGAAAGAAAGGGAAAGAAAAAAAAAAAACGTCGCTCATTCTTCTAGCCTTGTGTGATCACAAAAAAAAAATGAAAAAAGAAAAGATGGCTTTTTGCTCTTCTAATCCTAGCAGCACTATTGATGAATTCAGAAGAAAAGGGAAGTGAAAAAAAAGTTTGTGACAGAAAAGAAAACAAACAGGAAAGAACAAAGCTTGTCTGGTGGGGAGTGAGGAGGGAGGCGTTGGTGAGGTGGGCGGTGCGATATGGGGCATGTCTCGGTCACAGCTTTTTCAATAGGCTCACGCTAATAACCTCCGCAGAGCTGCGCCTAAGCAAACGTTTGACAGCTGTTTTGAGAGAGAGCACAATAAATAGAACGGAGCTAGTGCCTGCAATGCAAGAATGCGCACGCGATGACCCTTTGGTATTTCTGTCGCTGCGTCTTAAATAATAGGGTCAAGTCTTGACCTGGAAACGTTTTCTTTTCCTTTCCGCCCTGCTTTCATTTTTTTTCCCACTTCCATTTTTTTTTTCCTTTCCACAGCGGCATATAACTTTTGTGTTTTTTTTTTCCTTTCTCTCTCGGCTGGTCTTTCCCGTCTCGTGTCTTTCTTTGAAATGAGTTTGTGTCAAAATAGAAAGAAATGTTGCAAGGGAAGACCCCGTAATTGAATTAGCATTTTTATTGTTGTTTTGAGTGTAGCACAGCAGGTTGCAGATGGCAACACCAGGTTTTAAAGGCGCTAGCGTGCACTGCACGTGGGAAGTAAAATTCCTTGGCATCACTTACAGCTGGGAGATTTCTTTTTAAAGAGTCACCCATTCCATACTTCCATTTTTTTTATTTTTGTTTGTGTTGTTGTTGGAGATGATATTACAGGAGAAGGGGTGTAGATTGTAGAAGCACATCTTTCTGTTTCTGGTTACATTTAGAAAACTAACTGCTTGTAAATTTAGAGTCCAGCACCCAGCCTGTTATGGCACCTGGCTACAGAGAGATTTAAGGGAGGCTGTCTGTTAGGTGCATGTAAACTGGAGCTCGTAGCAGTCATGTGAGATTTTTGGATTTTTTGCAGGGAGCATTGATAGATTGTGCCTGTCATTGTAATTTGTTCGTGATTTCATAATAATTACTACATGAAAGTGATAATCCATTTGTTACTTGAAGATGATACCCTGATTATGTACATTTCAAGGGCAGAAGGGAGAATGTGTTTGCCTCTTATGACTGTTTTCCTTTTCAGTTTCACAAACACACTGTCATGCAGTGATGTGTAAAATATTTTGAAAACTGAAAGTGGAGAAAGACATCTATCTCACTTAAAATTACTGTTTTAACTGATTTTTATAGGGGTGGAACTTCATAGTGCAGCATGTTGATATCCCTCTCATAAATACAGTAAGTTGAGGTATTTCGGGTAAGACAGCAGATTTTGATATGGCTGAAATTGATCTTGAAATTTAGCATGAAAGATAATTATGGATGAAATATCTAGTTAGATATTCAATACCCTAATTATAGGTGTGATAATCTGCTAGTTAGCATTTATCACACATAACAATCATTCACATTGGACGGCGTTGGAGATAGATTGTTAACAACACAGAGATGACAGGTTTATGTTTGTCAATATTGTGTGGTGTGTGAAGCAGTATGGGTACTGTGCCAGCATGGTGATAATGTGAATATAGTATTTTGGTGTGTGTTTGTAAGACTTTTAGATCGTATACCAACCCAAGACGAATGTCACTACCATTTTAAGTGTTGCGTTTTGAGGCATTCTCATAACTGTACAGTAGACGCTTTCTTGAATGAGATGTTGAGCAGCATTGGTGCAGTGACATAATGTCTGTTTTTTGGTGGTTGTTTTTTTTTTCTGTTGTGTGTAGTGATGGAAGGTATAGTTGATTTTAATATAAAGTACTGCAGTTTTTTTTATTTGCATGGCACTCCCCAGTTGGCTTTCGGAGAATCCAGAATTACTTAACATGTACATACTCTGCTGGGGAAAAAAGAAGAGATTGGTCAGTAATAAAGTTACAGAATTTGTAGGTCTCTGAACTGACAAATAAATTTTATGTCCATTTTTGAGGTCAACTTCAAATTTAACTTTTCCCATAAGTGTCCACAGTCTTCAAGAAGTTTTTAAATACTGAGATAATATGGAAACATGTTTGGGGTTTGGGATTTTTTTGTTGTTGTGATGAATAGGGCATAGACATATTTTCTCTATTCTTTTGTACTCACCTAGGACTAGGTAATCTTTGGAAGTAGAAATATATTTAATTATTCTTCACTGAGATCATGATTGTCTTCTTCACATCTCAGTATTTACTTTCCTTGTGTGATGGGTGGGTGGGAGAAAAATGTGACAAATTGATAAGAATATAGTTAGGTTCATGAACTCAAGGGAAAATTTGAGCAGATTTTACCAGCATGACCATTCGTAGTTTACTGACTTACCCCAACAGTGAATGTTTTTCATTAGAAAGGAGCATATCATTGGGAAGAACTGTATAAGTAAATGGGAGCTGTTTTAACAACTAAATGATAAATTAATGTGACCTTTCTCATTTTTTTTGGACAGTTTTTCTCAGTCAATGATGGCACTGGGAAAACTGATGGTATTTGTTTGACTTGGGCTAAAGTCCCGGATCATACAATACCACACACTATTATTTACACTGACAAAACTTCCCCTTACTTTTGGATTCAAGAACTGGTATAAAAATTCTTCTATAGAGTTCTCTGTTATTAATTATTGGTCGTAACTGATCCAACGCTCAGAGTTTTTGTGGCCAGATGTTACTTTATTATTTATTATCATTACCACATACATATGGAAATTACGGTGCATCATGTTAATAATTAGACTGTATACTTGATTTACATTATTGTATCCAAGTATCATATTTTGCCCCTATTTCATTCATTGTTTCATAATATTGACACTTACCAGAGATCAGCATCACAAGTAAAAATAACGTGGATACAGGGTAACTTCGATATTGAATAGGCTACTCATATAATAATATATCTCGTTACTATGTATGAATTTTACTCGCATGGATTCATTATTATTTTATCCTTTCATTGATCAGATGTATTAATTTTTATTATTATTTATAAGTAAAATTTCTCCATGCACTGAGGACATACCTACTATTAAGGTTCCACTTTTACATATTATCTCTATGGGGCTGAAATGTTATATTTAGCTATACATGTGCCTTTTATTTCTTGACTGATCGAATTCAGTTACAATACTCCTATTACGTTACAATTCTCCCGCCATGGCCTAATTATATTCAGTTCCTACTATAATGAGATTATTGTAATGTATTGAGTTAAACTAAAGTGATAACAGTCATGTTGTATAATGTGTTGTTTTTAGTTTAGAACCAGTCTAGCTTGTGTGGACCTAATTTTTGTAGAAAAATGTTTTTGTACCCTACAGTGTTTTAGTCTGTCTTGTTATTTGAAGATCCATGTGAATGTAATCGGATAGTTTTAAAATTCTCATTTTGAGACCATTACTGCCTGTAACATTTAGAGCGAGGTCTAATCTGAAGTTCCCAGCAAAACATGATATCACAGATACAGTTACATTGCGTAATGTGTGAGCCATTTATTTTCTGTAAACATTGCTTCAGGATAGGATGTGTCATTACAGGAAACTAAGATCCCCAGTAAGTTGGGAATATATTGGTATACACTCTGACGAACATGTCTGTTACTTAAAGTATTTAGGAAGCTAGTGCTGTTCCAAAACATTTTGCAAGTGACAAAGTGGTAATTTGATCAGATTAGTTTTGCGGATATTGCAAAATAATATGCTTGCTGCGACACAGTTTAGAGTAACCAGCGTAGTTTATAGTAATGGGTGTAATTTTGTAATACAATTGTTCAGGTGTGATTCAAAAAGGTTTTTTTTTTTTTTTTCTTAAATAAGAGATCAGGTCATGTTCATAGACAAGTTTTGTGCATTTCTTGAACATGTTTTTAATATGTCACAGATTATCACTAATCACTGTTGTAGTAATGTTTTGAACGAGGAGTGATACAACTTGCAATTTTTTTTCATGTTCCATTTCTTTTTTTATTTTCTCTTCTTACAGTCTGGCGGCAACAACGATATGAGCCAAGGCCGCCGGCCAGCAATGGGGGCCATGGGTGGCTCGTACCCCCAACAGGGCGGCCAGTATATGAACCAGCAGATGGCCATGGGGCCCGGGCCAGGGCCTCAGCGGTTCATGATGGGAGGACAGGTCAGTTTCTTTTGGAATCTCTAGCACCTCTGCTTTACCTGTGTAAACACACCACCACAAATACAATGCTTCATTTGAATAATTTTAATAACCGGGCAAGATACAGAAAGTTAAGACAGTATGATTTTACAACATAGAACCTCAGATACTCAAAATAACCTTCATACTTTTCATTGTAACACTCTGAATTTGAATAGGACTGTAATTGTGTAATTGTTCTGGACATAAACTGTATTTGTTTCGTTAAATTTCCAATTGTCCAGAAATCTTGACCAACAGAAGGACAAATTTTAGCTCCACCTCCATCTTTTGGTCATAACATCCATTGAATTATTAAGATAGGATATATTTCAATATTGGGTTTTTTTTTTTAATACTCTCTCCATCCAGATGCCAAACCAGATGTACGGCCACACACCCTCTCAGCCCCAGATGTACATGCCCCCATCCCAGCAACCCCCAGGGCCCCCTGTGTCACCGGCAGCAAGGCCCCCGACCCCCCAACAACAGTCCCAGCTACAGCAGATGCAGAACATGGTCCAGAACTCTCCGAAACAGCCCTCGCCAGCTCCCTCAGTTTCTTCAGATCACGGCTCCACACATGTAAGTCTCTTTGCCCGCTAGTCTCAATGCGCGCATTCTTTATATAGTGGAACTCTAACCCTTTGGACCAATCCACGGAGGATGTGTTATCAGAAGTTTGTGTTATCCAAAATGCTGTCTAGAAGAAACAAAGCAGTTGGGACATGTTGAATGGGAGTTTGCTTAGCAAGGGATTGTGCTAAGCAATGGTTGTGTTAACAGAGTTTCATTCTGTTTCATGACTCTCCATTAGTTACATGCATACAGAGACTGGGGGTTTGGAGGTGGGGGTAAGGGGTTTGTCTCCATACGGGGTGTGGGGGGGTGCAGGGTGTCAAATAAATGCAAGGGTGCGCACTGTTTTCCTGATGGGGTTTGAAGCCGAAGTGAAGGAGAAAGGTCTGTGTGCGTGCGTAAGGAAAGGGGGGAAGAGGGGAGTAGAAAATAAGAAGTTGATTCAGTGTGATAGAAACGGGAAGGCTGGAATGAAAATTCTGAAATAGAAATATCCTGTTATCTCAGGTTTTCCCAATCTCGTCGTGTACTCACTGCCCTGCTGATAAGTTCAGGTTTAACTTTGCTAGTGATTATTGCTTTGGGAAAGTTTGAACCGTCTAGTCTGATGTGTGTATGCAGGGAAGTGATTGGGCGAAGGAGGATT
>JAWQUT010000122.1:442686-495859 GCA_033807755.1 Ellobium chinense
AGAAAAAAGAGAGAGAAGAGAGAAGTTGCTCAAAGAGGTTAGGAGTGAGCGAGTGCAAGCAGGGAAACCACCTTTGTTCGGTCGTGGCCGAGTCGTCCCTCTTATCTTTCCCCACCGCGCCTCGCCCGCCCCGAGCACCGAGAGGAGGGTGACAGCCCGTCTGTTCCATTGGTGATTTTATTGACAAGTCCGAGGCGGGAGAAAATCCACTTAATACAACAGCCGCCTCTTTTTTCCCTCTTCGGTACTATAAAAATATTTCAGTGTCCCGTTTCCTCAGCGTGTTTTCATGTAGCGCTATGCAAATTGCTCTCATTTTCCTTTATTTGAATATTGAAATGTAGGTCAAGTTTCGAAACTCGTAGTGAGTTCTTCATATCTCTTGTTGAAAAAAAAAAAAAAGAAAGAAAAATGGGGATGGGGAAAAAGAGGAAATGGGGGTGGGGGAAGAATTGGAGATTAGGGTGAGAGAAAATTCTTGTTGCCAGCAAAGATACAAATAGCTGAGGACATGTTCATGAAGAAACATATCACTGGAATAGAATTTTTTTTTTTCAAAAAAAAAAAAATATTGGGATCATCATACTCAAAGCAGAAACAAAAATGCTGGACTGATGGAGAAGAGTGGAAATGCGTACATGCCTTCCTGCTCATTTACACACATTACAATACACACATGCACAATAGGATACAAGCAGATGGGCAGTTAACTGAATTTAATGTACCCCGTTTACTCATAAAGCTTATGTGATTATATCATCACAGTCATTGACAGTTCGCCTTCCACAGAGATAGGCAGTGTGCAAACTATGGTGTTTTTGTGCCTGCTACACAAATCAACTGTCACAGACAAAGCCACAAATTCATAGGTTATAAAACAGCGCCAAAGCATTCCGCCTGACTCAGGATGTTTCAGCTACATCCAGCACCTATGCTTCCAATATAGTAAATTTGTTTTACTCAACTCTTGTGTGCAAAATTTAAAATGACCGTTTTCATCTCCAGAAAGACAAAAAAAAACAAACTTACAGGCGATTTGTTTGTGACTGTTATGTTATGCCGTACCCTCCTATTTCTTTAAAAAAAAATAAAAATATCGGTCTTAGTTTTAGAGAAAGAGGAAGGAGAAGCATTTATAGACTTTCGAAACTAAATCATGTTAGAATAATATAAGGGTGCACAGAACTATGATTAGTTTGCTTCTACAGAGAAAAATAGGGCAAACAGTAGGAATTATGAACATGCTTTTTAAGGGAGCAACCCATAAATTCGAGTGTCTGAGGTGCAGGAGTTTGTGTCATCAGATATTGAAAATAAAATACCCAGGACCAGAGCATTTTATAGCAGGGCAGGGTATTCAGGACTGATCCTAGTGTAACAGTAACAGTAAATAACTCACTCTTACCTTGTGTTCCCTTTCTTGTTCTGTTGAACAGGTGCCCAAGCTGGCAGCCCTATGCCTGTGCGTCCCCCCTCTGGTCAGATAGATGGACAGAATCGCATGACACAGTCTCCAATGGCTACTCAAGGTAAGACACTTGATGCCATGGGTTCTCAAGTCCAGTTCGTGGCAGAAAGGGCAAGCTCAGGGATGATGGTTCTTCAGATATTATTCTCCAAAATGTCAGCAATTTTTCTTACGCTTGCAGCGGTGTTGGGATTTTGAGATTCCCTAACCTTGGTTTCTCGTAGTATTCATTGTTGTTAATTGCAAGGTATTCTACCATGCCGTAAACGGTATTGATGAGAGAGTACATCGCATTAGAATAACATGTTTGAGGAAGCGGGATGGTGCAAAATTTATTAGGAATATTTGACTCCATCTAAACTATAATGCTCCTAGTTGGAATTTTAATGTAGTGTATCTTACCATCTTACTGACTTAAACTATGCAGTGAGAGATCAAACATTGGAAATTTCTTCTGTTGGGAAAGAGAAGTTAAGTGCTTTTTAAGAAATTTGAAAACTGAGCCATTAAAATTTGTTTTCGTCCTCAACAGTTGTCTCCAAAATACAATTTCCTTGTAGGGCTACATAAAAATGATAGTCTGCTGGAGATGTGTTGATAATTTGCTCAGAGGTGGAGGGGCTTCCTTTTTGTTTTTCTCAAACTTTTATCATAATGTATTAATAGTGAAGCCTACTTCTTTTGTTGTTCATTTCATGGCAAATACACCTTTTATTAGTCTCATGACAAAGGGGCTATAGCATGCTGTCAGACTCTACTAGTTTCATGATGAATCCAGCATGTTTGTAATAACCTTAATATAGATTCACAAACTGTGTGTGTAATGCCTGAAGAAACATGGGGAACATGGACATTGTTGTGTTTGAACATCATTATGAAAAGAATAACAAAATCCTTTGAGAGAAAGCGGCTTATTTTATTTTCCATTACAGTAGTGCCCACATGTAGCCAGTACGAACATTTTGCATAATGCGGCAAGTGAGCTTGAAATTGTAAGCCTGTACTCCCAAGCTGTTGCCTCTAAGACCATTAGCATGATAGTTCAGTAAAATGTTACGGCTGTAGCATAGGGGAGATCACTGAATGAAATTCAGGAAATATGGGAGATAAGTGCGCTGCAGAAAGCTTTTGATGTAAGTGAAAGGGAGGCAAGCAGAAAATAGCATCTATTAATATAGTAGCAGGAAGCCAAAAAGGTTCAAGTATATGAGTCATGAATGTGGATTCATTAGGCGAGGCAAATGAAGATCATCTTAATAGATTTTGTGTTGATCTAGTTATGGGTGAACTGTTAATTATGTGTGGGGGCTCGTTTGAAAGACTTTTGTGATGCTGCTATAAGCTTGAAACACTAAGCAGTGATGGTTGCAAGGGAAGTTTTCAATTAAGTTTTTATACTGTCAAATAACATTCCGTGATGGTCTTCATCTACAGAAATTTTATTTTATGTTTTAGAAGCCCCTGAATAGTGCTATTGTTCCGAAGGACAGTTAATACTGCCATATAGCTAATCAAGGCCAGGTGTGAAAAAAAAAAATAAACCAGGTGCTTTACTTCTGTTTATGTACGTTTTTATGATCTTAAGTATGGAATTTCCGTAGATCATTTCAGAATTTTGAGTTTGTATATAAAATTTGACATAGAATATAATGAATCTGAGACCAGAGTGGTACGAGCAATGAGAGAATGGGAAAATATTTGGAGAACTGAAAACTAAATCCACATTGAAATGATGGCGAAACAATTTAAGTATTGAACAGAGGCCTGTGCAGTAATCATGGTGTCGGTACTCTAATTTTTTTTTTTGTTTTTTGTTTTTTGTTTTTTCAATAGGCATGCATCAGAATCATCAGGTTCCACCTAAATGTCATGCTTTGTTCACTTTTGTTGCTAGCTGTTATACTTGCTCAATAAAATTGTATTTCTTTTCTATCCAGGCTATAATCAACAGATGATGCCCCCACCCAACAGCATGGGCTACATGCCCGGCTCGGGGAAGATGAGTAGTAATCAGATGCCAGGGCATTACCCTCAATACAATTCACAGTATCCGCAAGGTAATATATTGCCATGGTTTATTAGGCGGAGGGAAGGGGATTGGTGCACTTGTTGGATTTGTTAAATTTAAGAAAAGGAAGGATAGTGAGCATACACATAACATTGGGAATAGATGTAAGTTGACAAAAATTACTTGGGGGTGATGTTCATTGTATAAATGCTTGGCACTGGTTAATCACAGTTTTATGGAAGCGTGGAAAATATAGCAAGAATAACAATTTTCACTTGTGTATTACAGTTTGTCTTAGCATATCAGTATTGTGAAAATGCTAGTTAGCCGTATCACAAATATATGTCTTCAAAGTGGCCCTGTAAGGAAAAGGAACTTGACAAGGCTGTGGTACACAGTCTGTGAAATTGGAATTTTGAATATTCAGAGATTATTACGGACAGTATTCTGTTCGAAAAAATGTTGAGATAAGCAGAAAATTGCAATTAAACTTGAGTCAAGTGTGCAACTTTACCACTGTTTGTGTTAAGTGGAATTTTGCTATTGCAATCATCAGCTTCATGTTCCACTATTTTTACCTCTGTCTAGAAATCTCCATTATGCCCATATATGTATTAGTTCTGGTTCTTCTTGCTCCACAGGAAACTATGGTCGACAGCAGCCCAATATGGCAGGGATGAGTGGTCCTCCGATGTCAGGTCCCATGCAGAACTATCCTGGATCTCACCCCAACATGTACAATGGCCCTGGACAGATGCCCGGGGCACCCATGTATGGAAACATGCCTGGTATGATGAGAAATATGGGTCAACAAGGCTATGGTCCTGGCCCGGGACCGGGGCCTTACCCACAAGGCAACACAAACATGGGTGGTATGATGAACAATCAGTACCCTGGCTACAACTCCCATATGGGACCCATGCCAGGACAGCATGGCATGCAGCAGCAGCCACCTCAGCAACAGCAGCAGCAGCAACCGCCAGGAGGACCTGGGCCCATGCCTCCTGGGTCAACGGCTGGACCTATGGTCCCAAATATGAGTGGTCAGCCTGGGAACATGATGCCTCAGCAACATGGATCCTCCTCGAACAAAGCAGCCCAGGCTGCTCAAGCCGCTATGATGGCAGCAGCCAACTCTGTAGGGCCACGCATGTCTCACAATCGGGGCTCCATGAGCCCTTCAAGAGGTATGTTTGGACAGTCAGGAGGAGGAGGAGGAGGTGGAGGAGGTCCTTTGGCTCAGATGAATAATATGACCAACTCCCCGAACTTAGGTAGCCCGAGTTTGAACAGTATGTCTAATGCAGTAGAACAGCTGGCACGGAGCAGCAGCGCGAGTGGGATGCCCCCATCTTCCATGGGGGGCATGCCCACCTCTACCCCTTCCCCAGTGCCTAAGGCGGCTCAAAGCCCTGCAGCTATGACCAACAGTAACAACACATCCTCCAGTATTGCTCACGGCGGTGACCCCAACGCCAGCCAAACGTCGCCCATGTCCAACACCGACACGCATGAGTCTTCATCACGGCCAAGCTCCACCACAGCAGCCCACCATCCTGACCTTCCAAACAACGAGTCCACAACTGGCTCGGACAGCTCAGGGGGCATGCCTAGTGACTCCACCTCAGTGGATAGCGGTTTCCATTCCTCAGACCAGGGTGATAAAACATCAGACTCTGTGAGTACCCCAACTCAGTCAGGGCCCTCCCCTCCGTTATCAGGGCCTCTGCAGCCAAATGGCGACGCCTCTCGGACACTTGAAAACATTAGCCCTCCAGGGCATTCTGCTAGTCATCATCCTCATCAACACCCGCATCAGCCGCACCCGCAACATCCACAGCAACATTATCATATGGGTCCTGAGTCCAAGATGCCTTACAGCAACGATGGTGGTGTTCCATTACCTCCCTCCTCCATGTCCATGTCATCTGCCATGTCATCGATGCCTTCATCTAGCAGCAGTGTTGTAACAACGGCAAACACAGGTAGGTGCACGTGTTTACATTGTAAAACCCTCATGATAGCAAAATGGCCTATTGGACAGTTGGAGTGTTATTTGTTATCTTCTTGATCTTGCAGCCACTGGAGCTTGAACCCTTCAGCCTGATGCCAAGGTGTAACAGGTTCATGTCCTTTGTAGTTGTACATTGTCAGCATATGAAATGTTCATGATATCTGGTCTTGGACTATGGGTGCTAATTGCTATACAATAATTTTAATCCTTCCACTACTCTCTGAAGTATGATTTTCTTTCTGGCTTTCATCTATACTTCTCTCTTCTCTGTCTCTTCTCTCCTCTCTTCCCCCCTCCTCTTCCCCCTCTCTTCTTNTCTATTTGGATCACAGCATTTACCATAGTCCAGTTACATATATTTACAACATTTTAGGGATATTCAAAGTAACCATATAAATAGGAATTGTCATTTTGAAACAGTCGTGAACTAAATGTTGACAGGAAAGAGAAGATACCTGATAAGACTGTTAAAATTAGCATGGCATTAGTAATGTTTAACAAGAGAAAGATAGTAATGTGGCATCATTTGCTGTTTTTTATAGTTTTACTTGGTTGCATAAAGTTGTAATTCTCAAACAAGCATTTCTGTCCATGTGTCAACAAGCCAGTAAATTTATCAAATAATTAAGTGGCCAACTTATTCCAAAGACATGTCATCAGAATGATACACTCACAGTCATGATCTTTTCTCATTATGATTTCTTCTCTTTATTCTCTCTATCCCATGCACATGCGCACATACATCCACGAATACACACACACACACACCCACACCCACACTAATGCTAACATGTAAAAATAACTAATAGTAATTGTGGTAGGATTTTAAAAAAGGGTTCAAAGGTTAATGGTTTTCCATAGCAAAAAGGAAGGAAAGACCTAGTGTGTTAAAGAGGGTCATTTTTCATTTCATTTGACATTGTTTAATATCTCCTTGGGCAAGGTGGTCCTGTTTGGAAAGATTACTGAAATTGGAGGACATGTAGAATCAGTGGACTTCAGAGGGGAGGGGTGTTGAATATTGCTAGAGACACCAGGAAGTAACAACAAATGTAGACCTTAAATGTGGTGTCTGGTCGTAGGGTGGATTCTGTCCATTCTGTCATGAAAGTGGCTGCTCAAAGACAAGTGATGTGATGTATCACTGATTGTCATACCTTTGCATTTGCAGGTCCAATGTTAACATCGGTCACGCAGAGTATAGCATCGCCTGTCACCAGTGTTTCCACATCTGCTCCCCCTCACCACCCCCACCCACATCCTCACCACATGGCGCCACATGGAGGCCCCCCTCACATGATGGGCCATGGGATGGGGCCAGGCCCAGGCCCAGGCCCACATGGAATGATGCCAAATGGAATGCCTCCCAGCGGCATGATAAATCCTGGTCATATGGGTGGCCCCAATCAGATGCCCCCAAATATGGGGGGCCCTCCACATAATATGATGCCTCCTAATATGGGTGGGCCCAATATGAACATGAACCAGAATGGCCCGATGATGGGGCCCAATGGGCCGATGATGGGCCATAATGGTCCCATGATGCCTGGTCATCCAGGGATGACCGGTGGTGGCAACAATGCTAACATGCCACCAATGGGTCAGATGCCACCCCAACAGCAGCAGCAACAGCAGCAGATGAACTGCATGCCTCCCATGGGCAACAATAACAACAACAACAACAGCAGCAACAACACACCTTCTGAAGAGCAGCCTGAGAAGAAGAAGAAGGTAAAGGTAATGCCATCGTTCCAAAGCTTGATTTTTACCCTTCCCCTCTCCCATCCCACATTGTATTATACACACAAGTCTGTCATGCACTGTATACCCTGTGCTGAGGTGTGAGCAAACTGTGAGCACAAAGCTTTGCAAGAAAATTAAATCACAAAATCATATTGCCAGATCCAGGTTGTGTTTTTACCGAAGGAGGATCACAGCTGGCAACTGTCAGAGTAGCGGCTAGATGATGTTTACTATGCAGAGATGCCTGTTTTCAGAAATTTTTGGTATTTTAGGAATATTTGAATTCTCAGGCCCAAAAGATTCCAAAATTTCAGTGTGTAGAGAAAAAAATATTGATGTTCATGTACCTTTGCTGACTGATTTTTCTGGAAATCATCAGCCTACAGAAGTGGCATCTGTGAGTTTGCTTTTTGGTACTTTTAAATCTTTCTCTATGCTAATGCAAAATGCTGCACAATTTTAAGAATCTGGGTATACAGTCAAGTGGCAGATAACTCTTTTTCTTACTAACATGTTTTCCCATGTTCAGTTGTCTCTTCGTTTAATGAAAGGTTAGTGTTGTAAAAACATGTTTCTTAAAGAGGAACCGCGCCTGTTCAGATAGCACTAACCAAACAGTTGTTCTTAGTTTCATCCAGTTGACCCTGAATATATGAAATCAGTGGCACAGAGATGGCTGAACATTCAGAAATTGCATTAACGTTCCTGTAATTCATAATACTTTACGTTATCCATCTGTATCATTTTTTTTTCGTTTTGATTACCCTCCTTTTTCATAAGCTCCAGTACAAATTGTATCTTTTTTTTTTTATCATTACTTTCAAGATAAATGCATCCTGTTGAAATTTTGTACCTCATATTTCATCTTAGAAAGTTTTCAATCATAGCCTGATTTCATCTCTCTCTCACTCATGTGTCTTTGCTCGTATTCTCATAATAGAGCATGGTCATGCTAGGATCGTCATGTTCAAATCTTCCTGAGTTTTTTTTTTTTAATCCAAAATTTTATTTTGAAGTCAGTGCCAACAATGTGATTGTTGCATCATTTCTTTTCATTTTCTGTATGATTCATTTCATCTACGTCGTCGCATTTTCCAGAGTGTAAATTTTTCCCCCTTAACGTTAGGAACAGGTTTATTGTACTTTAGGGAGAATATTTCAAATAATTTATGCATTTGTGAAGGACCTTAAAGATTGTAATTTAAAAAAAAAAATCCACAAAACCCTGTAATTTAATGAAAATTGATGATGGAAGTTGCACTTCATGGGCGTCAGATTTGAAAACATGGTTCTTCTGCCTCCTTAAATGTTGAGCCATTGCTTTGAGCTGCTTTGGATGTTGCAGAGTAAAGATTTGCACTTGCGGTATTTTTTTTTTTTCTTTTTTAAATACAGCCTGCTCTAATGTCTTACATGATTTAAGTGTAAATTGCATTGTCAATGAAATTACTGTCAAGCTAGTTTCAGTCAAGCTTGATAAAGTCTGTGCTCTGAAATGGTGAAGCTTACTTTAAAAAAGGAGATAGCAGCTGCCTAGCGTAATGGAAACTGAGTTGATATGTTTTAGAATAAAAGGACTTGAAGAGAGGCAGGTATTGTTCTTGCAGTATGAAAGTAATGAACCAGTTGCTGAACTCAAGTTTTATATTCCTGTTGTTGTGTCACACATATGCACACACATCCATCTTGGTCACCATCCTAACTCTCTTTCCTCCTCGTTTCTTTTTTTTTGTCTTTGGCTGACTTTGTAGGAGTTGGAGGGCCAGAGTGGGCCACGTGCCGGCTCCGCGGGCCCACACTTCTCTGAGGAACCCAACAGTCCCGGGGCCCTTGTAAGTGGCCGCACGGAAATAAATAAAACTTGCTCAGATCATGAAAATACTAGAGTTTTGATTTGGGAACGCTCGTGTTTACTATTACTTTTCATATTGTCTTTTGTTTTCCTGTTTTTATTTTTTTTCCTTGTCGTTGGTGATAGCGACATTTGTTGAAGTATTGTTATTTTGTTCTTGTATTTTGGATCCCCCACTGCGATACTAGTACCTTTCCCTTCTTCCCTGCAGACACGCCAACAACTACAGCAGCAGCAACTAGCAAAGTGTTGTGCCTTGTGTGTCACTGCTATGTGTCGGCCACTGCTGTTGTTTGCTGCTTTTGCACAAGAGACACCAAGTTTCAAGCGAAAAAAACAAAAAGCGGGTGTTGGGGTGTACTTTGCCATCTTAATTCAGTGGGGAGGAAATTAAAGTGATGGCATAGGCTCGGCTACATCCGAGTCTGTTTTGATCATGCTTCAGTCAATGTGAAGATGAAACTATCCTGCTAATCATGACAACAAATGGGTTCACAAATCAAGGTTGATAGTGATTATCTTTTGTCCGCATAAGTATTTGGTGTCTCTGTCATGAGTCTTGTGTCCTCTGCTAAATATGTCTTTTTGAAAAATTGACATGCTCTCATGTATGTGCAGTTTTGATCAGAATTCCCTCTGGGTTGTTTGCGTTTGCCAACTAAATCTGTGTGTGAAATGAGAGCAATGTACTCAGAAGCCTCCCACCTTTTTTTTTTTATTAAAAAAGCTATAATTCTTGATAGTACTTTTATATCTTTCTTCTTGATGCTCATTCCCAACTTGATTTGCAGGTGGCCGGTGCAGCTGATGTTTTTTATTATTTAAAAACTGTTTCTTGATTGCCTTTTCCGTTTTGGATTTTGCGCATTTACCCCAGTTCTGTTACCAGCAGCCACTAATACCAGAATCTTGGCCATGCTTTTTATCTCTCTCTGCCTCTTAGCTATTTTGCATTTAGTAAACAATGTTGACACTCTGTTAGAATGCTCCAGTTATTTGTATGGTTTATGAGAGGTCAGCTCAGAATAGTAGTTACACATGTATCAAGGTATTTTGGATGAGCGGCGTTTCATTTTCCTTTCAATGCAGCTTTAAAGCCCAGCTCCTCTTTTTAGAAAGACATCTGAACATTTTTAGATGGTTAGAGAGAAAATGTCATCGTCAGTGAATAAGTTTGTTTTTTTAAATGTCAGTGGAGTTGAACTTTCACCACCCACCTTACACTTGTTCAATTTCTGTTAAAAGTTTTTGTTCCTACTGATTTTGTTTGAATGTCAGATCACTTGCATGATTTATCTTTGCTCATTATCATTTATTTGCCTGATTATTATCTTTTATACCCCAGCTTTCTTCTTTTGTTTCCTCTCTTTATTATTCTGGAAAAGCGAATTCATATTAATTAAGCTTCAGTGTTTATGAACACCATATTTCTGATTTAAAGCAGCCCATTGTAGTTTCTAGTGTTAACGTGTTCAGTATTCTCTACTTAGCTCTTTTCTGCTAATTACAGTTCTTGTAAGTGGACTTGTTGTGTTGATAAAAGAACTTCTTGATGAAAAATTTAGCCTCTTGTCACTGAATTTGCTGTAGGTTGCCAGATATGAATGTGATGTACAGCTTTGAACTACTAGCCATGTGTTTTGTAGCCATCCTACTGCGCCATTCTTGGACTTACAGAAGCAAGCTGTTATTTTTAGCCACTGTTAACCCAGAATGAGGCATCATTTTAGATAAAGACTATGTTGTTCCTTGTATGACATTGACATTGCATGAAACGGTATTGTTTTGTTGGAAGTGTACTTTGCCGGTGTCTTTAATCTTAATATTTTAAGACTCCCATCATTTTAAGGAAGTTAGGCAGGCTCATTCGTCTAAGCATCATAGAACAAATAAATTTCCACGGAAATTTCTAAATGACAAGTTTTAAAGAACTGAAGAATACTTAGTTTCTAAAATCATTGAGTACACAAAGTGCACACAAGAAAAATATAATCTGAAATGTAATGGATAATGTGAAAATCTTTTTATCTTTTTAATCAAGTGATATGCTCTTTGCGAAGAAGTAAAGAATTCTGTTGTTATGTCACAGTAATTCCTTTGCTTGTTTAAGCCAGCAGCTAGTGTAATAATTTCCTTTTTAGTTTCTTTTTCATTATAGAAACCTGATTTTACTCCGCCAGCACACAGTTATGATCTTGATCATATGTTTACCAGAAAATCAAACCAAAGTGCATGTCATTTTTTTCTTGCCTACCCCAGGGCATTAATGTTAGAACATGCTAATATCCTGTTAACATTATCTCAATTTTCAGAAGTCGTCCTCTGACTTGAGTAAACTGTTTGAGATGGGACCAGAGCCAGATAGGCGTCCATTTTTGGAACGTGTTCTTGCCTTCCTAGAAGAAAGTGGTCAACCTGTCACAACTTTGCCTGTCATTAGCAAGACACCTCTGGATCTCTACAAACTCTATTTCTGTGTTAGAGAGAAAGGTGGTTTTGAAGAGGTATTCCTTCCTTTGATTCAACATCTCATAGCACTTAGTGTCTTTTTATGTCACTTAGCGTCTTTTTATGTTTAAACCATAACCATATTTCATGTTCTGTTTTCTTTCTGAGTCTGTCTGTGAATGATCTTTGAATGAACTTGAGAAAACATTGTTCATTGTGTTGTTCTGTTGGTTTAGGTGTGACAGCAACTTCTGCTGGAGAATAAAAATTTATTTTTTGTTTTTGATCGCTAGAAATTCTCTGGTATTAAGTGATGTTTGGCTGATAGTGTCGCAGTAGTTTGCGTACATCAGAAGATTTGTTATTGTTAATTCTTAGAAAGATGTATTTTTATCCCACTGTGGTAAATAGAAGCAAACTTTATTTAGAGATGCATTAGAATTGAAACAGGAAGATAGCATACGGTGGTTGAATGTCATTGTTGTCCCCAGACCCAAACATAAAATTTTAAACTAAACAGAAGCAAATTTTCACAGGTTACGAGGAGCAAGAAATGGAGGGACATCTGCACTGTTGTCAACATTGGCACATCGGCAAGTGCAGCCTTCACGCTGAAGAAGAACTACATCCGCTACTTATTCAACTATGAGTGCAAGTACGACCGTGGGGGCATCAACCCAGCACCCATCCTGGCCCAAATGGAGGCTCAGCTGGCGCACAAGCGAGAGCAGAAAAGCAAACGTGCACCCTCCCCAGGTTTGTTACTTCTTCAGGAAAATTCACACTGCCTACCTTAATCTTTTCACTTTGTGCTCTACACTAGCTTTCCACATCTTTAATGTGCAGTGCGCTGTAGAGGGAATTCCCCGGGATATTTGTCGCTGACCATGAATTCTAAAACCAAAAAAAAATCAAGTAATTGATATTCGGGCGTTCTTTTTTTTTTCCACAGAAAACTAATTGCTTGATTATATAGAAATTACATTTAAAACTTGTTTATAATTGACTCCTGCTTGAAACTGCCCCAGATTCAGGTAATGAGAGTGGCATAGGATTCATTTTTTCATTGGTCCCTGTGGTTGCAAGTTGGTGGATATACCCCTGCAGAAAAATTTGTAAAGTACTGAAAAACCATTGCAAAGATCATTTTAATCAGAATGCTGTTTGATTATTTTTTGAAAGACGTATGACAGTTTTCTGAGTATTTTACTAAATGTTTGTTTGTAAGTGGTATTTTTTTACATCTGTCATTTTTTAAGGGGTTTAGATTTGACCCTGCATATCAGAAAGATGGTTGAAAAATTTCCGGCTGTTTTATCATAATGTAGGAATTTGGAATCTTGACACTCTCTGAAACTAATGCTTTTTATGGGAATTAAGTTTGAAATTGTTGATTGTTATCTCTTCCCCATTCTTGTAGACTTAAATGACTGAGGGCTAATTTTTGATAACTATGTCCCTCAGCAGGTTCCAACTCAAATGATGCATTCCGGCCTCCAAGTGTCCCCAACAATCAAATGGATTCTTCCTTCCCACCGAACATGCCTCCCCCTTACATGCAGCACCCAGACGGGAGCATGCCCAACCCACATATGAGTGGCGGCAACATGATGATGGGACCCAACAACATGATGGGTGGCCCTGGGCCTCATGGTGGCATGGGCAACATGATGGGTGGTCCACCAGGCATGGGCCCCTCGGGTATGATGGGGGGCCCAGGGCCCAACATGATGCAGGGACAACAGGGAATGATGCCACCCAACTCTGGTGCTGGAAACATGATGGGTGGCCCTCAGATGATGCCCGGTGGTCCCCCAGGATATGGAGGCCCTGGTCCCATGATGCAGCAGCAGCAGGCCCCAGGAGGGCCCATGCCTCCCTCCAGCAGTACGGGTGGTCCGCCTCCCCCTCCACACAGTGGTACGTCAGTAGCTGGGCCAATGCCAGTTACCTCAGACAGTGTCAGTGTTCAGGACCCTTTTTCAGATGAGTCAAGCTATCATCAGCAACGAGGTGGCCCTCTTCAGCCCACACCACCTCCTCAGTCCATGCCAACTACAACCAGCACCCCAATGTCCACCGGCTATCCCAGCATGCAGCAAAGTAGTATGGGGAGTGCCACCGTCACATGCTCATCCGGACGAACAATGTCTTCGAGTGGCTATGGAAGTCCAGACCAACAACTGGCTGGAGGATATTCAGCCAGCACAACCAGTAGGCCAAATGATCCATCCACATCAGTAGCCAGTAGTGGTCAGTTTCCATTTGGTCAACAGTTTGATCCAGAGAGGTGAGAATGTGGCTTTTACTTGGTTCCTTCTGCCTTTAGACCCTCTGAACCCATCAAAGAGCTCTTGTTTTGTTTTGTCATAAATGTCTGGACCATTTTAGACTATCATCCTGGTTTCTTGGGAAGTTTTACACAAATTTACATTGGACAAAAACCGTCATCCTGTCTTCACCATGTGGCCTTCCTGCCCCGCACATGACTTCCACAGAGTCACAGTGGCAGCATAACAGTCAGGAATACCCCAAACACATGAATAGGAGACACAGCTAACTTCACGGACAGATTTTCATGTTTCTTACCATGGTGCAGTTTCGAGTCCCCTGTAACAGTGGCAGTCCATTTGTTCTCTTGGCAGCAAACTCTGCATTTCTGCCTTGTGTTACTATGTTGTCCAAAACCTGACCATTAGCTTTTATCCCAAGTGGTTCATAGAGACTTTCTAAAAGAAAAAAATCAAAATTCGTTCACAACACTAAGCAGATACTGCTGTTGCAAAATAGTGCATTGTGAGGTTTAAGTGGTTCATTTTCTTTCAAGTTTCACTATGAAGAAATTGTGTTGGGGCTCTTTAGAGAACTTTGCACTGACAGTAAGTAAGGGCGAGCTTTAATTGGTTCTTCGGAAGGAGCCACTTTCTTTGGCTTGTAAATTCTGTTGATCCTACATTAACTATGGCTTGGTTTCGCATGATTATGGCTCTTAAACATGCCATGAAATTTTTATCCACTACCATTATTTTCAGGTATGACCAATCCAGTCCAAATATGAGCATGAGACCTCCGGGCCCCGCACCTGGCATGACCCCCTCACAGCAGCCTCATCAACAGCCTGGTGACAGCAGTGCCCCCATGTACCCTGGCACCCGCTTCCCTGGCCCGCCTCAGGGCATGGGGATGAGACCCCCACAGGGAGGAGATGCCCCAGGACAGTACCCTCAGCAGGGTCCCCCATATCAAGGTCAGGGTGGCTACCCAGGACCCCAGTACCCCAACTATCCTCAGACCTCAACAGGACCGTATCCTGGACCGAGGCCTCCGCCAGGCCCAGGTGGAATGTATGGAACCCCAGGCAAGCGATTTCCAGATGATCATTCAGGTATAGACTTCTTTAGCATGTTTGTTGATTCAGGCCTGCCTACTTTATCATGTACAGACGATTCCCTTCTAAAGCAACTGCTAGTTGAAAGCTAATCAAAAGAGTAATTTCTCTGTAAAGGGCACTGGAAAATGGCAGCTGCTCTTAATCACAAATGTTTCCATACTCTTTAGAGTTGCAGTCGTGCAGAGCCAACTGTGAGTCCTAGAGTGTGTGTCTGATAAGATTTTGGCTTCAAAATAAGCTTCCATTCTTCAGTTGAATGATTCTGACTACAATTTTATCATTGTCTTTGTGAATTTACTGAAGAGTGATTATATGTGAAGTATAATCATTTAATACTTCCTTTTTTGTTTGTATTGGGCTTAGTACCCATTCTTTGGATTGATGCCACTCTGCTCAGATCACTCAGTTCCATTTGGAAAAGCATGATGTCTTTGGAATTTTCTCATTCAGAGAACAGAGAGAATTCCAGATTGCAGTTTAAAGATACCAATGCGTTCATAGTCATTTTATATCAAAGTAGGCAGATCTGTGTAATCTTCTGTTGTCCATCTCTAAAGTGTGAACTCATGTTTTACATGAAGGGATAGAAAAGATTTGCTTGCTAGAAGGTGTTTTGGATGGAGAAAAGCAAACTGATTCTAGTAAAAATTTTAAAAGACCATTATTTTTTACTCCACTAGACTCTTAAATGAAAATCTTGGGTTGCAGTTGTCCTTGTTTTGTGTTGTGCGCCACCCAGGCATCCATGTTCTTTCACCGCTTTAGTTTATTTGGGTGTTGGTTCTTTTCTTGACAGCTCCAAATCAGTACTCTGATTGGTCTAACTCCGGCATGGGTGGCCACATGGGCTACCCGTCGGCACCGTCGGATCGCCAAGCACCCTCCCCAGATGGTATGGGTTGTTTGCAACTTACTTGCTTTCCCACCTTACAGTAGAATATCCCTAGTTACCTCTTTATCAGAATCTTTCTTCCGTACTTTCAGTTCTCCTCTTCATTATGGTTGTGTTTGGGATGGGTTTCTTAATTAGTGTGGATTTCACTTTTTTTCTCTTCTGTTCACGTATATAATTATTTTCACAGTTTATTGCTGCCTTGAGTTGGATGTATCATGCATCTTTGATTCTTTTTCATTTTCTTTCTGTCTGTCTTGGGGTGGATGTATCTCACATTTCTGTGTGAAAAAAACTAAACAATTCAATATGAAGTTGTCTGTGTTGAGTGTGTAGTGCTGTGACTCAAACCAGTAATTATTTAATCTTATCAACATTCCTGTTGTCATCATACTAGTTGCATATGTAGTCATTTTAAGCAATCTCTCAGTGTGGGAATGCAGTTAATCACATAGCACTGAAGAATTGTCATTTCAGTTATGGGAAGTTCTTTCGAAATGCAGTAAACGAGTTTTAATTGTGTGGTTAAAATAAGGTCTAACATTGACCCAACACTGATTATTTTCATGATTTATGGTCAGATAATGTTACCAAGCAACCCTTCCTGCAAATAGAAAAGTATAGGAAAGTTGTAGTTAAGAACATGTGAAGAGTTTACATATCCTCTTGCTAAACTGAACAGCTGTCTTTACTCTTCCTTTTGTGATGTCTTGAACTTTCTGTTAATACAATATCAGATGGGTGCAGTTGGTTATTAGCATGGGTGATATACTCTGGTGGTAGCTGCTGCATGCCTCTAACATTGCACTTTTCAACAGAGTAGTAGGACAACTTGACGAGTTTCTCTGAAATTTGCTGTGGTATTTACCTTACTGTCTTCTCATTTGATTACATTACAAGTTGAGTTGCCAGAAGGGAAACAAGGAAGTTTTATCTTGCCTTATTGTAATCAAGCAGCACAATGCAAGCTGTGTTGTGAAGACAGAATGATTCATCGGAGATTTTGAGGAGGAGGGGAGTTAGAATTGATGAAAGCCAAGACGTGAGTCTGTGGCTGGGGTTGATAAATTCTTTCACTGTGAATCTTTCCATGATTGGAAATGTGAGGTGGAATGAGCATTTATAGTTTAGATTCTAAGGGCATGAAATAAATGTTTTTCATGAGAGACAGCTGTCCCTTCCCACACACTTGTAATGCAGGAAACATGGTGCCCAAGTCACCACAATAAGTGCATTGGAGTTGCTATGCATAAGTGCACACCAAAGTGCTGAATGGTACATTTTTCTCTTTTAAGGGTGATGATCTTAGAATAACTGTCACTAGCATTCGCACCAATTGTCCGACCGCAAGATGTCATTCTTGTCTCCTAGATACCTCTGTGCATGTTCACATCTGGATATTTGTGGATTGTCTAGACCCACAGTTAAGAGGAACTAAGATTATAATGTGATATAACATGGAAGTAACTCCGTTAAGATAGGAAAACTTGAAATTGCAGGAAGAACATCCACAGAGGTATATAAGAGTCATAGGTGAAGTCTGGTGTCAGATAACTTTTTTTTTTTTTTTTGGCCCGATGGTGTCGGAAAACTGTTACTAAATCAAATATCAGTTCTTTCAAGATCATTGTTCTTACGGGCGAGAAATGCATTATTGGTGTTCAATTTGGTTTAGTGAGCTGTGCACCTGTTTTCTACATAACTGCCTCTGGGAATGAACCAAGTCCTCTTAATACAGTGGACTCTTTGTCTAATGGCAGTAATTTCACTTGAACCATACGTTCTTAAGAAAGTAAGCATTGAAATTGAACACAGATGCGTAATAATAATTGCAGCCTGTGGTTAATTTGAACTTTTCCTCAGCTCTACTATAATTGCAGTTAAGTGGAGTCCACTGGGATTAACTTGGCAATTTGGTTATAGATAAATAGTCTCCTGAGTCCTCCATGTATACTATTCTAAATCTTAACCCACCACTATTATTTATTATATTTCTTAGTTTGCATGTTTTTCAGTAAACTTTAATTTTGATCCTTGAATTTTCAATACAGATCAGTGATACCTCACTTTTTTCCTTCTCAGTATCAGATCCTCACTTTAGTTTCATTTGTTCATCTTTCTATAAAAGTAGACAATAGGAAATTCTGTTTTGTGGATCCATATCACTACATGAACATTAGTTATCACAGACAAGAAGGCTAAGTTTTAGAATGCAGTATGAATGTTTGAGTTAAGAAATTGTATGGACCATATGAAACTCTTTTTTGAGTGAAAAGTTGGTTTAGATGTAGACTCTAGCAAAAATTTATAATAAGAAAATGAAGAAATATACTTAATGCTAAAAGAAGAATGAATAGAGTGACATTTCAGTTGAAATTGGTGACATAAGACATTTCATTTCCAGGATCCCTTTTGGAGAATTGTATTGGCAGTTTAAGGCCCAAAGGCATTTTGTTTGATTGATCTGGCTAGTTGGAACTCTGTCATGTCTCAGTAGTGTAGACACTGGGTTGGATCACTGTCTTGAATAAAGTTATAACAAACATACATCCTGTGCATCTCTCAATTTTACCTTTCAGATTTAGGCTCTCTGGAAAGGATGCACGCTCCAAATATTGATCATGTGTTATTTTGTCATGAGTACTGACAGAATACTTGCACTCTCTCTCCTTTTAAATCATATGTGCTTCTGAAGTAGACTGGTTACTTATTTGATCTGTCTTTCACAGATCGGCTTCGTGATGGCGGTCAGTGGTCTCCCATGCAGCGTTCTCGGATGTCCCAGGGTGCACCAGGCTACATGTCGCCAGCGCCGCCCTCAACTCCACCGATGGGACTTTACGGCAGATCATCCATGGGCCCCAGGAATTCACCATCCAGCAGAGAGCCACCTCGCCTTGCAGGACATCAGAAACTACCTGTAAGGATTTTTGTATTTTGTCCTGGTTTTATGTTGAGAAAGTGGGTACCTGGAAAATTACCGTGATGGCAAATACATGGAGTTGACAGAAATAATTAAGTCCCCAGGAAAAATCATGGAAATATAAGACTGGCTTGACAGCAGATGCTTGTATGGAACCACCTTCTATTGTATGGACTAGAGTGATAACTGGTTGAACAGTGCTTAAATTTTACTTGACAGAAAGTTGTCATGTGATGGTTTAATTATGTTAATGTGGAAAAATATGTCACGCCGCCTGAAAAAGTCAGAGGAAAGTAAAGACCAATATATGGTCAAGGGCAACCGTGGTCAATGAATTGTACAATAGAGCAGTTAGAGGCACAGTCAAACCTAGAGATTTTGAAGTCTTAAAGTATCAGATCAAATTTTTCAGAGCATTTGACAGTTTGTATGTGCAAGTAAACAGTGATAGGGAAAATAAGCCATTTGGAACTGATTCTTTATCTGAGCACACATGATTTTGGAAATCGTAAAGTTTGGTTTAGTAATGAAGTTTTCACATAGATTAAAAAATATATCATAATTTGTGATCATGTCAGTTCTACCTCGTTTTTATGTTAAGAAGAAAGAAGCTGCCAAAATGGTCAATGTTGTCTTAGGGACTAAGATTGTTTATGGTTCTTGAAATATTGCTCAGTGATGTGACTTGGTGCCCCGCAGAACATTTTAAAAGCATGTGTCATTCTAATTCTGTCTCTGTCAATTTGCAGCCTGCTTATGGAGGTCTGACCACAGCATCCTTGACCAAGAAGGAAATATCATTTCCGCCAGACTGTGTGGAGAGTGTTAGCATATCAACCACTAAGAGGAAGAAACTGACGCATAAAGATCTCGGTAAGAAATGTATGTTCTTTTCTCTGTGAGCAAATGGTCATATCATCATGAGTGAGCATTTGTGTTATCTGTTAAACTTTTTAGTCAGAATTTTTGTACATACTCCATCATTGATAATGAGAGCAGTGCAAAATATTGCATAGATTTCATTATTTCAGATGTAAAGGGCATGGTACAGTGGTTGTTGTACTTGTTCTTTTTTTTGGTTTTCATCACCAAAGAAATTATGGCAGAGTTGGAAAACAGTGGGCACACATCTATTAGTGACATTGACACTATTTGTGGGTTGGGGAAACCACCAGACTTGGTCAGATAATGGGTGAAGGAGAATCTGTAAGCCAGCTTATGCCTTTTGAGGTTAGTTGAGCAAAGATGATTGGAATTTATGGTTTCCTTGTTTTGAAATGAAGTGGGAGCAGCAGCAGTATTATACATGGCTTACGTGCAAGACTTGAATTAATAAATTCAAACCTAAGAGCTGCCTTAATCTGTGTAAATACATATTGAATGTTAGGTGTGAAAATCAAGTTGGTTTTTTTTTTGTTTTGTTTTTGTTTACAACCACAGGAATAAGGGAAAAAAGTTTGTTTTTCAGTTCACAGGTTCAGTATGTGTGAAATTGTGTCTTTATTAGCTTCACATGTAATAACTGTCAGTTTAGATCATTACTGCAAAAATAGATTTCAGCATTTCTCAGCCTGAGCATCTGAGTAAATTAACATCTCATTTTGTTTTCTCTTCCAGCTCCCTTTGAAGCTTGGCGACTCATGCTTGCCCTCAAAAGTGGCCTCCTTGCAGAGAGTACTTGGGCCTTAGACAGCCTCAACATTCTTCTCTTCGATGACTCCACCCATGGCTACTTCAGTCTGAACAGCCTCCCTGGGCTATTGGAGGTGCTCACAGAACACTTCAGACACTGCCTCATGCAGATGTTCCAGGACTTTGAAGATCTGGAGGAGGGTCAGTCTCGTAAGTCTCGGCACATGACTGGAAAAATGAAGTTAAAATCCTTGACCTCCCCAAAACTGGAATCATTGAAAGAAAATATCGAGCCAGAGAAGGAGAAGGGAGAGGATGTAAAGGAGGAAGTACTCAGTGTGTTCGAACTGTCTGGTCCAAATTATACGATGGTGTCTCGCAAGGGGATGCCAGTCAGAATTGATCACAATCCTTCAGACATCTCGGTGCTTGAGTCAAAAGACTGGGACCTTTACACAGGTTTTGACTCTAGGGCAGATCATTGGGTGACAGGGTGTGGGGACATCACAGCTCATATACTGACTCATCTAGAGAGTGACGGTACCAACAAATTTCTGTCAGGGAAGTTCAGGAGAAAAAGGGTGAGAGAGGAGGATGAGGAAGCATTACAAGAGAGCAGTGAGAACACGCATTCAGAGGAAAAGAAAAGCTGCAAAGAGCAACAGTGTACAGTTTCAGAAACGCTTAAGAGTGAGAATCAGAAGTGTGCAGCTGACAGTGAAAGTGAAACAATAAAAGTGCAAGAATCTAAGAATGCGGAGGAGCTCGTGCCATGTGAGAATGTTGCTGTGGAGGGGGAGGAAAAGTGTGATGTGAAAACTGATTCAGGATCAAAGGACTCCTTAGGTGGTGAAAATGCCAGCCCTGAGGTCAATCATTCCACAATGTGCAATGGTGAGAAAGAGTGTGAAGAGGAAAACAAGACGGCAGTGGAAAACTCAGTGCACATAAAGATTGAGCCGGTTGAGGAATCTGAATCAAACTGCAAAGGGTCTGAAAGTGAACAGAAAGAGGAAGCCAAGTCAAATGAGGTTGATGGTCTTGAGAAGGCTGAGGAGAAAACTGAATCTAGCAACAAGGAAGAAATTAATTCAGAAAACAGCAATTCAATTGTTAAATCACCAGAGAAACAGGAAGAAGTCCAAGACAATCATGTAAAAGGGTCAAAGGAGAAAGAGCTCATTAGCTCTGAAAATTCAAAACCACTGGAAAACGGGGACATTGAGGAACCAAAACTTTCACCCATGGTGAACCACATTGATGCCGGAGACTCTCCTTCCAGCGGGGGCGAGCTGAAAAATTCCCATGACTCAAATTCAAACAAGGCAGATGATAAAGACAATGACAACTGCAGTGATAGTTCTCCCCCGGTTTTGAAAGCTGAATGTTTCGATGGGGAGGAGGACATGATTGTGGAGAATAACAGTGAGCCAATGAACAGTACTATGAACACCAACAGTAGTGGGGCTAGTATGGAAGCCGATGCTAGTGCTGTTATGGAAACCACGTTGACAGAAGAAAGGCAAGAGGAAGAGGTAAAAGATGAAACGAAAATGGAAGAAACTGTTGTGAAAGAGGAGAAAGAACAGTCAGAGCCTGTTGTAGATAACAATAGCACGGTGGCAAAAGTAAATAGTGTTGAGGATTCAGTCACAGCAGTAAATGAAAGTTATATGTCAGAGACAGAGGAATTGTCTGCCAGCATTGTGGCAGAGATGCTGAAGGAGGATGAACACATGGAAGAAGAAGCATTCCAGAGGGATGATCCTCCTTTGAGTGTCACTCCGGAGAGCAGAGATGAATTGGGTCGGAGGTGTGTCTGTGTGTCCAACATTATACGCTCACTGTCTTGTGTTCCTGGAAATGAGGCTCGCATCTGCAGACATCCGGGTATCATGCGTCTCCTTGGTCGCCTGTTGTTGCTTCACCACAGCCACCAAGAGAGACCCCCTCCTAGGAAGCTGCCAAGTGGGGATGAGGAAGAAGATGAGCGAGAAGAACCACCTCGAGTGTATGATGATGAGCACTGGTGGTGGGACTACCTTGACCAGCTGCGAGAGAACACTTTGGTCATTCTTGCCAATATCTGTGGCCACCTCAAGTTGGGCAACTTTTCTGAGCAAGTCTGCTTCCCTCTCTTAGAGGGTCTCTTGCACTGGGTCATCTGTCCAGCGTCTGTGGCAAGAGATCCTCTTCCAACTTTAGCCCCTGGATCAGTCCTCTCACCTCAGAGGCTTGTACTCGAAGCTCTTTGCAAGTTATGTATCCAGGAGACCAATGTTGATCTTTTATTGGCCACGCCCCCAGTCAAACGCTTGTTGGAACTCTTCAGTGTATTAGTCCGCCTCTTAGCTGATCGCAACCACCAAATCACCCGTGAGTTTTCCATCGTTCTCTTATCTTTGCTTGTTCCAGGTGAATCTATCGCAGCTCGGGCTGTAGCCCTTCAGCATCCATGTATCTCTCTACTCATCGACTTTCTAGAAATTGCTGAGCAAAATGCATTGGCTATAGCCAATCAACAAGGAATCGAAGTCTTGCAGTCCAATCCAGAGGTAATGGGAACATCTCTGGACATGCTGCGACGAGCTGCCTTCATCTTGCTGCATATGTCGCGAGTCCCGGACAATCGGAAGATGTTTATGCAGCATCAGAGTCGACTTCTCAACCTGGTCATGTCTCAGATCCTTGACCAAGGGGTGTCCAACACGTTGTCACAGGTTCTTTTTGAGTGCTCACAGTTCTCATGACAGCTTCTAGTCAGCAAAGTACCTATTACAGATCTGCTGAGACAGAACTAAATGTTACCCCACAATCTTGAATTTATTTACAAGGGAGTGCGCTAAACTTCCCTGAAAGAAGTCTGCACCTTGACTTGTGTGGTCTTAGTCCTCAAGTTGTTAATTGGACTGCTCATTTTCGGGCCAGAGTGTGACGTGACAATTAGTTCTTCAAAGAACTATTTTTAAGCATCCAGTCTGGACCTTTCAGCTCTGAGCCCTACAACATGGGGCCCAATTTTGAGGCAAAGACGACTCAAACTGGAAGCTCTTCAGGCTCTGTCTCAAAGTGATATCGCCATCAAATAAGGGATGGAAACAATCCAAGACAGATTGACCTGAACAACTAGTTGCAACAGAAATTCATGTGGTGGCAAAATAAACTGTCCCAATGACTCTGGAGAAGGGTTTATATGCCCTTTATCTGATTGTTCCATAATCATGTTCAAAACTTGCAGATGCCAACTGTAACATAGACGATGCATAAAGAAGTATAGTATAATTCACAATGTCTTATACAGGAGTTTGGCAATGCCATTTATATGTCTACGCAGAGCCGTGTTCAAATAATAGCTCATTCAGATAGCTGGAAAAACAGATATATCACATAATATTTGTGTGAAACTTTGATGTGTTTGTGTGTATATAATATATGTTTGAGTGTGTGAGGAAAAGGTGAATGATGTCTTCATACAATATATTCGTAAGTTGCTGTGTGTGGAAAAAATGGCTTCAGGTGGTGTTAGGGAATTTGGATGTTGTTTGGATGTGGAAAAAAAAACTTACACAACTGTTATGTAAATTATTCATGGTGTCCGCCATTTCCCATCACCATTTTTTTTTAAAAAAAGCTCTTGAAACATTGATTTGCTCAACTTTGAATGTGAAATAAAGTTTATAATAGCCAGGATGGGCAGACTACAACAATCATATTTTTTATGTCAAATTTTTACATGAAGTTAATGTCTGTTTTTGTTACATTTTCCTTAGATTTTCTGAAGGAAAAAGCGTTTCCCAGGAAGGGATATAAAAAGAAATAACTATGTTTACAAAGCAAAGAAAACTGATGTTAATTTTTGTTTTCTTTTTTTAATGAATAGATGAGCTTTTGGTTCAGAGTTGTTATACTTTGTAAATGAAGTAATTTTTTAAAATATATCTTGTTTCAGTTGTTTCTGTAAATCATGTATGGAGAACTCTTGATGATATTGTTTCTTATGTTTTGATTTTCAAGCCATGAACCAGTTAGTGGAGGAGATGTAGATTGTTGGCTGATAATGGCTGATTTTTGGGAGTTAGCATCACAGATGTGTTTTGACAGTGAATTTAGTTTCTTACTTTGCGTCCCGTAGGTGTACAGTAACATTTGAACATCCATACATGTCAAAAATCTCATCTCTCCTAACACATTATCATCTCCGATTGGCCATGAGCATAGTTTATGTTTATTGATGTGAAACATTAAGATAATATACCTCATCTCGTGTCCACCGTAACTGGTAATTGTCCTTTACCCATTTAACTTATCAGCGATGACGAGGTTGTGCTGAGCTGGATGAGTTGTCTTGACATTTCTGTGAGTGCATGCACATGCGATTTTATTGCTTTTCTGAGTGCTTCACGTAGCTCCACAAATGCTAGGGACTTCACTTGAGATTTTTCATCCTGTTCATTAATTATCTCTTCTCATACCCCCCCATGATTTTGAGGAAGAGGATGTAAACGGCAAATCATTTCCCTCACTTTGTGAGCCCTCTCCTTCCTCAGTCCCATTTCCTGTACTCATAAATTTGAATGGTCAGAGATTCTGCTGCTCCAAAATTATTCATTTTTCTTTCTGCCGATTTTTTTTTTTAATTGCTGCGCCCATTTTGTACAGTAGATTTGCAATATGAGATGCATGTTGTTTGTGTGTGTGTTGTATTGTGTTGTATGGGTACACATGTTGTTAATTGTGAAAGTAATTTGCAGACAGTAGGCGGAGACTATAGAACCTGTACTGCCATGTATAGAAAGCTCATTTCATTTTTCATATTCACAGTAATTCTCTTCAAGATTTTTTTGTTTTTGTTTGATCAGTTTAATTTAGTATTGTTCCCAAATGAGAAAAACAAACAGAAGTGTCTATATTGCCATACCTGAAGTGGAGATCTAAGCGGAATAATTTAATGCTTGTACAGAGAGTACATGTATAAATTAAATGTATGCACCGTAATTGAGCATAATGTGGATGATTCTCTTGGATGTGTGAATGAAAAATACATATTCATATTTAAAGAGTGCGAGCTTAGTGTACAGGTAGAGATGCTAGAATGAAGGAGTTTTGCTGCCTGATGACTAATTTTTGCCTCCTGAAATTTCATTTGTTTTGGTGCATGTTGGGCACATTTTTGTGGATGAGCAACAGACTGGCGTATGCTTGTGTTATGGGATGCGAATGAGATCACCGACAGTGCAATACTGTCCTGAGAAATGACGTTTACAGAGGGATTAGTCATATTTTACAAGACAGTATTGCACTGGAGTGGATGAGAGACAAGAAAAACTTTTTGTTACTTGTAAATAATGTTGTAATTTGGTGTAAAATTTAGCTGTCTAGAGTTGGGGGGCAGCATGAGATTTCAATTGGCTTTGGTTTTTTTATGATTCTATCCGTTGTGTGCCTGTGCTTGTGAGTAGGGCAGTGAATTTGACAGTACGCTTGTCACAGAGTATCTTGCTAATTTAAATGGATTTTCATCCCATCAGAGGGCACCATTTTGATCAGAGGTCTTGACCTTATATTCATCTGGATTTACTTCCAGTGTGACGCTAAGGCAAACATTGTGCTGTCATGTAGTTGCGCTTGTGTCCTGATTGAAAATCTTGATCTCATTCATCAGCATAGCAAGAAGTGTGGTTTATTTGGCCAGCATGTAATTGTAAGTGTAGTAAAAACCGAGGCAGGCATAAGAGACCTGGCAAACAGGGGAACATCATTTCGTCTTACAAGATTTCATGCATGGGTGTCAGATCTGTTATGTCTGCGCTTCAATAAGAGTTGTATTAGTTTGTGGTGTTCCGTTTGCATTTTTCTTACCTAAATGGAGTGTTACTGAGCCGTTGTGCTGTTTGTTTTATTATTACTATAATGGTCAATTGATTTTATGTGTAAATACTACAAGAGATTTGTCAGTTCATGTATCAGTCATGTCCACTTTTATGAATAAACTTTGTGATTCTACAGACTTGAGACTCTGTTGTGTCTCTTTGGTACACCTGTCCACTAGTATGTGTCAGTGTTTGCACCTAAACCAGTTCAGACCATAGAGTATAAAAATCTAGGAGAGTAGCAGTCCTAACGTGTGACATCACATAAACCCGCCCCATTTGCAGCCGTGTACTCACTGTTCGCCCCTGAATTTAGAAACGGCAAAGCATAATCTGAATGCAAAAAATTTGTTGGGAGCATCCCCACTCGTGTCCTCAATCACTTGATTAACACATCCAGAAAATAATGATTACTACTTATGTTGATTTTCAAGTCTGTGGTCTAGACTGCTTGAATTGGCTGCTTCTTGAAAAGTTCAGCTCATTCCTTGTGAGGATATTTTTGGGCATGATGTATGGAAGATCTTTTACAAGTTGCTGTTATGTTGTGGTTTGTTATGTTATCTGGTCATGACCATCTGTGTTCTTACTCTTAGATAGCTGACATCTCCACATGCCCGTAAATACCAAAAAAGTGATGAATATTTACGTACAAAGGCATAAAATTTTTTTCATTTCAAATACAGTAGAGCTCTGTACACTCATTTGTAAGTTTGAACTGTTTCATTCCTTATAAAAAAAGTCTGGATTATAGAAAACATTTTATATCATACCCTCAGTTTCTTGGTCCAAAGGAGTGGACATGCTATTAGAAATCCACTGTGTACAATATGTATAATGACATTGGTGAGGCAACAGCAAGACATTGCCAGTATAATCTTCAGTGATTGGAAAACAATTCCCTGCTGAACCTGAAATGAATAGTATGTTTCAGGCTTAAAACACAAAGTACAGAAACCTTTTTCACTACTCTCAGGCCTATTATTTACTGAAAAGAAAGGTAAACATTCTGCCCTGCAATCGAAAGCCCTTCTCTGGTAATGAGATGTGCACAATAGTGACAAAAACATAAGTGTCGCCTCCCACCCCATTGCCAATCACAATCACTAGAATTCAGATATGAATAGTGAATGCTTCAACATTAGACTGCAACCAAAGCAAAATTCACTTCAGCATCTCTTGAGTCAGTTCAGCTCTTACTGCAAACTGTACTGTTGCCGGTATTGTTGCCGAACTATGCCCTAACAAAACACCTCCACAGAAAATTTGGTGTTACTGCCAACTGTTTCCAGATGCTGTCCTCAAACACACTTTTATAGGACTCCCTAAACTTGTTTTTAATATGCAATATTCAGTAGACTAATCTAATCCGATTATCACTTCTGAGAGTTCCAAATGTGTGAGCACTGGTTCCTAAAGAGGGTTTTCGTAATGAGTGTGTTCAAATATATCCACTTACTACTGTGAAGTGACAAATCTGTAATACAGGGTTCTTGCACAATAATAGCTCATAAATGCATGTGTTCTTCTCCCCTTGCCTTGAGCTAGTGAGGGAAAAAGAACAAGTACATTTATGACTTAATATCTTGGCGGCAATGACACCTTCATTACATCTTTCTACTTTTCGCATCCAGTAGAACTGTATAAGTTGAAGAACACTAGTCAGGCCTCAGTATCTCTTAAGTCAAGTGCAATTAGGAAAACTGAGTAGCAACAAGTTTTAACAAGTTTAACAAGTTTATTGAACAGCTTATGGTACATTTACAGTACAAAAAAGCATTAAACAAGAGGACACACACTTGATAATCTCAAGATTCCTCCAGCAAAGGTAGGTCACCTCTAGTCTATCACTTGTAAATAATGTCCTCATAGCAGGCATGATCACAACTGTGGTATAAGGTAAAACAATTGGTGTGCAACATCTTATTATGACAATCAAATGAATCATACTTTGCAAGTTAAATTTCCTGGTAGTACTTAAAACTTTCAATAAAAGGCAGCAGTCTATATATGTATTGAGCTATCACACAATAGAGGGTTGCATTTTTGCACATGGCACTGTGTGGAACTCTACTGAAGCCAGAATTTCAGCACATTTTGTAGGCAATATTACAAGACATACCTGCCTTGAGTTTCGTTTAAAGTCAGGGATAGATAGGGTTACAGAAGAAGAATCACAATCCACTGACATATCATTGTCTGAACTCTCTCGTGTGTGCTCTCTCTTTTCTAGTCCTTCCCCAGAACCCTAAACCACGCTCTAGACGGGAGTGTCCTGGAATATTGCTCATGACGGAAATCGAACAATCAAATATACGCAGTGCTTGTATCAGACAGCCTTATAAGTTTTAAATTAAAAAATAGGTTTATGCATCATTTAAGGGCAATATCATAAGACTCTCCCACAGGCCTAAATTAGTGGTTAGGGGCAGGAGCTGAAGCTTAGAAGCCAGGCAAATTATGTAATCGAAGTCCGAAGGCTGACAAACCTCCAAATGTATACATGCTGATTGGCAAAAAAGATAGCATGCCATGTGCAGATGCAACCCTCTTTTCCTACACAGGACATATATGGACGTCAACATAATGTACAATATTACCTTCCACACTGCTCAACACCATGAAAATACTAAGCCACTGAATCAGGCATTCACAGTGATCAGGAGGCATTTTACTGGAAGCATCCTGAACATCAGCACACCATGTACCTTCAGCACGTCTATACACATAGGCACATGAGTACATCAGTGAAATTTATAAATTTCAGAAAGACTGTTTTCACTAACACAGATTTCATTAAAAAACATCACAGTCACACCTACCACAATCAGACAGATCTCTAATAAATTAGCCTATGTGCATGGAAAAAAATATATACTTATTCATTGTAAAGGTCCGTGTCAAAGGAACATAATAATTTCATGCTTGTAAATTCATATTAATGACAAGGTAAAAATATCATCAAGGCTTCATTGTCTATTACAAAATATGAAAGATGCACCTCAGTTGACAGTGTCTTTTAGAAAAGTAAAAACTGAATTAGAATCAGACACACAAATGCAATCTCCAACAGAGTCAGATTTCATGAAAATGCACACATCGGATGTTTGCTTTAAAATGAATGCTGTATAATTTTCTTTGAATCATGAGAATTATGATCTTTATGCCAACAAAAACACTATAGACCTGTATACACCGATAGCATGGGACACTTTGTATCTGGCAGTCAGACACTGCGCAGAGAAAGTTCCCAAAAATAGGAGACTGATGTGAATTTTATTGCAGGAATCCATGTGTCTAAAGCAGAATTACTTTGCAAACTGGTGTAGACAGATAGCAAAAAAGCAATTTAGCTAATAACTAAAAGTAACCTGCAAGCTGCCTTTCGGCAAAAGAGCTAGACATGTCAACTTCAGTTCAACACTGAACCACATTATCTAGACAAATGAACACATACAGTGACTAGTTAGTCTTGTAATACATGTGGAGATTCAGTCATGCATTTGTAAAATAGAGATCGTATATCTGTTTCAAAACATCAATTCAGACTTTGATGTTAAATCAAGGCAGTGTGTATAACTAGTATAAGTAAATAACTCAAGGATGTACATGCTAAAACAATTCAACGCCAAAACTGTCCGTAACAGAAAATTACACTCCAACAATGAAAAGAGAAGATACCATTTTTCAGTAAGCAGTGGTACTTATTTTACAGAAGTATTATCTTTTGGTCCTTTGATCAATGTGATAGGTTGTTATACCAAATATTAGCACTGTTTGTGATATCACAGTGTACAGCATAAAGGTTGCTACTGAACTGTTTCACTTTGCATTGATCATAGCTCTTGCCTTTCAACCGAACACGCCTACTCTACACTGACCATTCACAGTTTAGTTCAGTATCAGAATATAGCGGTTAAGAAAATGTAATCAATCCTCTTCCAGGAGTGGTGCAAAAGGTTTTGGCAATAAGCCGTATGCTGTGTATTGGGTGTACTACTGTACCTTACTAGGCGCTTTCTAAAGGTGCAGAGTGACATGAAAAGGTTAAAGCCCCAAATTTTGCTCCAGGAGACTTATGATTCAATAAAGTTATACAAAATATTAAAACTGATATCATTAAGAAGACAATTATCCAGCCAGGAAAACAATAGAAATATTCATCTCTGTACTGCAATGCTCCTGTAGCTCAGTTTCAAAATTTTGCAGGAGAGACAACATTGTATTCATGCCTCAATATGAGTGAATTGCTACAAATTTTCACAAGAATTTTGACGCTATTTTAAACCATGGACATCTAGAGTTTTAATACTTTACAGAAAAAAAAACACAATAATGTTATGAACCCCTCAAGTCTCTTCTGATCTGCATCCCAGTTACAGAAGTTTTTCAGTAAAGCATCAAACTGCAACAATTAAGACTGATGAAATCCCTAAACAGAAATACAAATGTCAAACCTAGACCTACATCTTATGTGGCAGGGCTAAGGGAGGGGGACTTGGGTGGAGATGGGGAGAAATAGGGCAAATGGGCAGCCCAAGCTGACATTGTCTTCACAAGTTACTCAATTTTCTCTGCACACTCTTCCTAGACAGAGCAAAACAAGAATCATCACTCTCTTCATTCTCATTACTCATACTCAGTGAGTGTGTAAATTGCTCACGGAATGGTGTGTTAACAGGACTTCCATCGTGCTTTCTCTTTACTGGCGTATGGTTAAGAGGATTTTCTTCAGATGATGCTTTCCTATCAAGACTGCGGCCTTTGGATTTTAAAGTGAGTCTTTTTGACGGTGTATACATGCCATATTGCTCGTGAGCACTGTGTGCTCCCATGGGTGGAGATGAGTGAATATATGATGATGCAGTGGTGGACTGACTGACAGGTACTGTGGATAAGTCGAACCCTGTGATGGATAGGTCGACAGGTGCAGAGGATAGATTGACAGTTGTGATGGAAAGGTCAAGTGGTGCAGAGGATAGGTCAATAGGCACACCTTCATTGTTATTTAGATTTGAATCATGGTATTCTGGCAACTTGTGAGCATGTTGATGGACTTGGTTGGAAGAATTTCTCGAAGCACCAGCATCTTGGAGGGATGTAAACCTCAATGAAGCATTGTTCCTTTTGGACTGAGAACTGGAAAAGATACTTTCTTCCTCGTCGCTACTGACAACAATGGCATCATCACCAACGTCTGCAACAGCATTATGAACATTATGACCATCTTCATCATCTACAACATTAACATCACCATCAGGATGTGCACTGTTGCTTTCGTCATCACTCGGGGGTTGAGTCTCATCCCCTAGTTCATTCATGCCATCTTCATGTTGGTCAACAACAATGGTTACTCCATCGTGTGCACCAAAGAAGGTTGGTAATCGACATTCAAACCTGTAGTTCTGTGTTTCATGTCGTTGACTGCAGTCCAATGAATTCTGTCCTGGACTTTCAGCTGTGCCTTCATGTCTCTCAATGTAAGCCATGTTTTCATATCTATAGTTGTCCACGACTGCTGGATATTCATCACTGTCCGCCTCTGCGTCACGTTCCTGACTGTACATTTGCTGCATAACTTGGGCCTCCTCATCAAGATTTTCCTCTACTTCCGGAATCGCATCTATCAAAGGCAAGAAACACAGAGACGTGTGAATATGTGAAACAATAAAGTACACAAAAAGAAGGAAAAAATTCCAAGAACTTTTACACACACTGAAATATGAATATGGTATAAAACACCATGATATTACAGCCTTTTTTGGTTTCCCTTTTCTTTACTGATCCAGAAACGAGAAAGATATAGGATATACAAATAGAGACATAGGTAGGAAAATTATTGATTTTCCTTTTCAAAATCATGCAATCCGTGGACTGGAGGAGAAGAGTTTGCTAATGATCTACAAACAGATCTAAACTTTTTGCCTTCCTCCAGGCACATACATACCAATGGCCTGTTCTTTCTGCTTGGTCTTGTTTTCTCTTTTGTCACTGCCATAGTGAACACATGTCTAATTAACTACTTTAATCTGTATCATTAATTTTTGAAAGCTGATGCTGTTTTTATCAGGGAAAAAGTTTAAATGGTGTAAAATTTGTAAAATGTGTTTGCACATTTTGTCTGAAGAAAAAAGCATCAGCTTTAAAAAATTAATCATAAAGTTTTGGTAACTCTTTACTCTTTTAATTGATTATTACCAGTTTTAGTGCAGTCTGAAAAACTTTTATATTTATCTTGTAATCTGAATTCCTTCAGGTATCCAATAGATCCTGTGCTACTTGAGATTTTCATTACTGCTCATTTCCTTTTATGTCTGCTTATTTTCACTGGTGTGCAACTCACAGGACTTCTATTTAACTATACATTAACTAACAAGTAATTAATAATATTTCTGCCTGTCATAGATCCAGTTTTTCATAATAGGCTTTCATGGCCTCAGTGTTTCCCACTTGCCAACTCTGTACAAATCTGTCTTCATTGAACAACAGCAGTGACTCACCTAGTATCTGAATCTGACTTTCATCAAGATTGCGCAGCCAGCTGTCATCACTGTCCAAGAACTTGTCATCAATGTTTGAAGGTGACCAAGGACCTCCTTGGTCATGCTGGCACAGATCAGCCTCGTAACTTTTCAAGCAATCTTCCTTACACATCTGACGAAACACAGATTTTCCATTAAGCAAAAGAGAAATCCCAGCAAACATCTTGATGACTCACAGTAATAATATTTATGTGGTTTATAAGTCATGCGCATTCAGCTACTGCTAATCAAACCACTTTACATTAGTATTACCCCAGATTACTCACTATCTTCCCAACTCCCTTGCGAACTACCAGCACCCCTGTCACTTCCAGAAGTGTTGATCATTAGCATTTTGACAGTAACTTTCAGGCATCCAATTTGCAGATGGGTGGACTGGAAAAAATGTAAATAACATGTTTTCCTATGGTACTTACAGCATGACTGTGACAGGATCGAATCCACAGTTTTTTTTATCTCAAGTCCAATGCTACTTCTATTCAACCAAACTAACCATATAATATTATACCGAATTTTCTTTACAACAGAATCCTGAAAACAAACCACCATACAGCCTGCGTTTGTTACTCTGAGTTATCCTTGGCACACTTTAACCATCTTCATGGAGAAAGAAAAGACCAACAAAAAGACTATAACAACTGACCATATTAACTAGGTGGCCAACTTGATCAGGCACCACCTAATCAACATAATCAGATGTATCAACCCTCAATATATTCCTATCTGATAAGCTAACTGAGTCATCCTATGCTATGCACAATCTTGGGTGCCACACTATGATACAGATCAGACATAGATATCCTTTTCAACAGCAAAATCCTTTTTCCCTGCCATTTTCCCTTCTCATGCATAATCTGAAAGATGTCTGAAACAAAATGATTACTTTGGTCCCAAAACGAAATTATTAATTTGCTCCCATAAATTCTGCATTAAGGGGACTGTTTGTTCGAGCTGGGGTTGAACGGTGCATAATTATGGCTATATTGTGCCCTTATGGTTGTAAAACTAAATTACTGGATAGAATTTTTCTGTTGAGGGAAAGTTAAACCCCATCCCTGAAGTTGTGCTGCAGACAATTTGATGCGTAACATGTCATCACATGTACAGTGTAATTTGTATGATAGATTGTACACAAGAGAGCTAAACAGTCAATTTTAAATTTTTATTATCAGTTGTGTCATTTTTTACTACAAAAATGTTTAAGGTACCAACAGGGAAATTTGGCCTTATCATTCCTTTATCAGTTTTCTTGATTTTGTTTAAGACATGAAATTCATTCATAGGTAATAAAATGATATATACTTTGCTTAGGAGCAAATATTATTTAACAAATAATATTTAATACTTGATTATTTATCAGCAGACTTCATGTATTTTAGTTCAAAACCAAGGATACTGATGAATGAATGTCCCAGCAAAATTTCAATGTGGTATGTTAAAATCTTAAATCTTTTGAAGAAAACTTGACACAACTGAATAGTTAGTAATTCAAATAATGCATTGTTTAGCACTTTGATGTGTATTTTGTCATACAAACATCACTGCAATTATGCACTACAGTATTTGCAATGTACCCTCGGAGAAAGAGTATAAGGGGCAAGCAACCCTTCTGCTGTAGATTATATTGTCGCACTGTGGTATGCACTGCCCTTCTAATTCAGTACCTTTTGCAAAATGCTCTATAATGTGTTGTTTTTGTTTTTTTCTGCTCTGGATGTTGATCTTATGACAGACGTATTTCAAAATACTGATGTTACTTCACCATCAGATTTTACACGTCTTTTAGATACATTGATGCACAAAAGGGTTTTATTTCTGGAAATTTAATTGGTACTAGATCTCTCAGCGATACGGTCCTTTTCTTTGGTTCCACCCAACTTATTCTTGAGACACAAATATTGAAAACCTTTCTGTCACTATGGACATTAATGCACATACATGCATGAAATCTGGTGGTGAAGGAATATCTGTACTGTAAGAGAAAGTTTTCCTACAATCCTACAATATGAAAAAAGGCACTACTTAGCATTTTGGTGTGAAAATTTGCACATAAAATGTACTGAATTAGAAAAGGGGAGTGCATACCACAGTAACGTACTATAATCTACAAAGGAACGGTAGTGTGCCCCCTTAAACTCTCAAAGCTAAGTTGGTCGGTACCTCAATAGGGTCTTTGTGTTCCATCAGCATCTCCTCCAGCCGATGTGAAAGCCGAGAATTCCGCGGATACTCTCTTTTCATAATGGCCTTGTGGATCTCTGCCCAGTTGCCAACAATGTAGACGGACTTCTTCCCCCGTGTCACGGCTGTGTAAACGTGCTGCCAGTTCTGATAGCCTGCCTTACCCACAACGTACACGACGGTACTGGATTCTGAGCCCTGCAGAAAGTGGCCCAAAATGTGAAACATGTAATGGAAAGTTCATAAGCAAATGAAATGGCTCAATTGTCTACCATCATATCTGTCATAAAGCTAAAGGGACAAGTTCATGTGACGCTAATGCATTTTATTCAATTCAACTGAAAGGTTATTATTACGCCATAGGGCCGACATCATACAGTACAATACAATATTACATGAGTACAATGCACTGCAAAGACGCATATATGTTCCTCATGCACACTTTTGCCACTCGTCTACAATTTTCTCATCCAGCTGACACCCAGACTTTCGAGAATTAAACTAACACTCAAATTATGACATTACTGCTGTGATCACTCATTCTCTCCCATTACATTCCCTGCTCGTCTCTCATCTCTCCCCTCTTCCCCCAAAGAGTTTATATCTTCCCTCTCCCTAACTTCGACAATTATTTCAAAGCTTCCTACACCAATGAAATCTGACATGCCACCACTTTTGTCAATACAAAAGTGTGTGTGCTGGCCTCAATTCAGCTTTTAAAGAGGCTTTCTAAGTTTAAAAACAAATTCCTTTTTTGTAAAGCTTTGTGTATATGCCATTTGTTGTTTGAATTTACTGAAACAAAACTTGCATTGCTTCCCTTGGTCAGAATTCATGGGTCAAAGGTTGTGCCGTGCAGTATATCAGAAATTCACTGTTCAGGCATGCAAGCCCATTCGAAGAATAGGTATATTTACCATCAAATATAAAGGTGGATTTCAGAGGCTGCCTTTCTCAACACCCTTTGAAAAATAGGATGATCAAACTTTTAAGATAAATAAGTTACATTCCTGCTCAGGTTTTCATCAAATAAATAATTTATCTAGCCAAAAAAAACGAGTCAGCAGAAGGACATTTGAGACTCATGACCCAAGTGTGATCCAGCTCCTTCTCTTCTGAATGTTAGGAGATCAAAAGGCTGATACACTGGCTGGACAGGTGTATCCACATCTGAAGGTCTTGTGTTGCATCACTCTCTGAGTGATAGTTTCCTATGTACCTAGCAACACAAACAAAGAGTAGAAAATAAACAGCTTACAGAAAGTAGCAGAATTGTTTTGTCATCTTCGACAACACAACTTTTCCCCTTTACCTGATATGTGTGGATTGTTCTTGCCCATGAGTGCATCATCTTACACTCCCCCCTCAGAACCTTAAGTGGGACACACACCACCCGCGGCAGATCCGGGTCACGGTCCGAAAGCACCAAATACTTCTCAGGCTTCTTGCGTTCTCTCTTATGTTGACCTTCACTCTGATCATTGTCTTGCATTTCCTGAAATGGTATGAAACTAAATCAAATTTTTCTGAGGGCAGTTCGTTAACCCTCAGTCACCCTAACTAATGTCTATGGGTGATGCAGAAGGTGGTTTCAGTTGTTTCTCCCCGCTAACAGAGAGATGCACAGGTTGGTCTAGCTGTTATTATCAAAGCAGTTAGGCTGCACCAAGCCCAGCAAGGCGATAACATGGTGGAATCAGTTGACTGAGTCAGGTGCTTTCATATGCTGGAAGCGTAATGTTATGAGAATTAGGATATCATTCAAATTCCAAAGGAAAACAGCACCTTACAGATAAANACATTAAGCCTTATCAAGGGTGGTAACTCGTACAGGAAAAGTTTAACCTGATACAGAAAAACTAAGGCCAGATTTGGAATCAGTGACCTCAAAATAGGGGGAAATGGGTCTCAAAGTGAAAACACTTTTTAAAAAGTTTATTTTTGTTCCCCAGTGTTGTTAATGACCTCAAAATATCATATGCCAGTTTCTTTCTTACTTTTGAAGTTATTGGACTTTTAAATTAAGTAGAGTTTCCTTTCTGGCTCCCTATTACATTACATCTCTAATAAAAGCCACATCAAGTAGCTTACAAACATGTTGGCTAAGTTCACTCAAGAGTACAAATATCCAAATTTAGACAACAGTTTTTTAACTCACGTCCATAATGAAGAAAACTTCTCCATTACACAGTTTTTCCTTGTCTGCCCCTATCAAAGACTCTTCAGTTGCCTGTGGACAGCAGTGATTGTCTTTAATTCAGCAACTCCATCTTCAATATAAGATGGGATAAAATAAACAGCAACATCTCTGAACATGAATATTTCCATACACTTTAATACATGTATACCGTGATCTTATAACGATAAGTACTCTATCAGTCCATGACAGGGCTTATTTATGACATAAATCTGAGGCATAGCTAAGCTGCATTTTTGTGTTACTGGTACAGTAAGGTAAAGTAAAACTGGATCCAATACAGTATTGCATTCATGGTAAACAAAGTGTTACTATAAAGAAGGCTAAAATAACAATATTCTCTTATTACTCACATAGAGCTATGTTATTACACTGCATTACTATATTATATCCCCGCAAGGCACTTATACTGCTATAAGTCTAGAAATGGCTTTGAGGACTTACGACAGTATTATTTCCAGGTGGCAGTATATCTGACTGTAATATATATACATATGGCTATAAAATATAGATAATGTCTAGATGTAATAAAAATGAAAACCTAGGCAAGCGTCTCTTGGCAGATAACAATAACAACATTAAAATATCAAACTCTAACCAAGATTCAAAAAGCTTCACTACCACAACCATGATAAAACAATTATAAGTACATAATAAATAGAAGGTACCACCAACCCTTATGGCAGTCTTGGTCTTAAAATTCGCTTGCTGTGCCTTGGCTCGTCGCAGACGTTCTTGCTTTTCTCTCTCTCTTTTTGCTTCTAATAGTCTCTCATCTCTCTCCTTCATTTCGCTCACCGTCTGATCAAACACATTATCATCCCCAGAAATCAGGTCCACCGCACTGGTTGTGTCCAAAACACTACGGCTCAGATCTGCAGCTCGTGAATTTGGATACACAACACCTTTCCTTTCTTTATTTTCCTGATTGAGTTTCTCATCTTGTCTTTCTCTTGCCTTTTTGAGAGCGTCTCTAAATTCCTCGTAGTCAGGTGCATACCGGTTTATGATACGTTTACGCTGATTCACCACTTGGCTGTTCTTTTTGAGACAGACTTTGTCCCCAATCTGAAAATCTGTGTGGGCTTTCTTTTTACCATGGCTGGATGTCTGGGTAGGGTGTCTGTTGTAGTGTTGGCAACAGAGTTCATTTAGTGCTCTGCAGTCCTTGCTGATAGAAGGAAATTATAACGCAGCTTTACTAGCAGCTTATAAGACTGTTACCCAATGATTAACCCGTCATAACAGTTAACACAATGGTCAAGAGCTGCAGACCTTTTTGGCCATAGGTCTGAAGCACTTGACTTTATTTAAGAATAATTACATGTAAAAAGAGTGAGAAGACCCAAGGCAAGTATTTATGATGAGAAACAAAGAGGCAATAAAGAAAATTTTTGACTTTTCTTTTTGATGTCAGATAGCTTTCTCTGACTGAAAGACAACATTCTCCGATTTCAAAGAATTCTCTGAACATTGGCATCTCTGATAAATGTGAAATTAGGGACAAACATCCTCAAGCCAAATGCAAATCTGGAGAAATTTCAGAATTTTTGAGGCCTGATGGACGCATACAATGCACTTCACCTAACGGCCTATTCAAAATATTATATAACTTATAACAGTTTTCTTGCAAACAAGATAATCAGGAATTTTAGGAATTAGAGTGATGCAAGCACATGCAATGAAAAATTAAAAACAGGTAAAGGATTTTTATGAATCCTGTAGGGATATTCTTTTACTGTGCTCTATAGCAGAATCAGGCCTGCTACTAGTCAACTGGTACGTGTACTGAATATGAAGATGATACTGATTTTGGCAGACTGCCCTTGGGTTGATGGTAGGAAGTTGAAATTTTCGTAACCTTGCACAGCACATAAGAAAAACAAAGATGAAAGGATATTTCACTTACAGACTGAGATAAAGTATTAGGCTACCGCCAGTGACCTCCACTAGCAGGGCAAATCTTTCAGACAGGCACTACTTATGTATCTGAATGAAATAAACGGCATCTGGGCAGCTGTTACCCATGAGCTGCATTATGAAAAAGTAGTACTCACTTCCTGAAGCTAACAAACTGGGATTCTACATGCGATGCAAGATCCGCTGCCTCTGTTAGGAGTCTGTGAACTGCTTCATCCCGAGCTGAAGAACATGAAATGTGCTGATATAAATATAAAATTATTCTTGGTAAAACAGAGCGCTATCCTGATCTTATTTCTATATGCATGTGGTCTATATGATTTGTTTTCCCTAGGCCCAGCAGTAAGATATTTTGCATATGATATAATAATATCATTGTGATACTTTACCTCCTTTTCCAGTTGCTATATAATAGCTGTGATGTTGGGACTAAAATATATGATTCTGTCTTATAAAATGTCAAGAGGAATGGATGAACCAATGGGCAGTGGCAACGACTGACAGATCCATGATCACACACACGACTGCCCCACAATCAAAGGGCAGCATGATCTTCCTCATGAAGTGTGACCAAATGACCATTTTTAGCCTTGAGAATAAAATCAAGTACCACTGAACATGCACCTGATCAGAATAAAGCCACAGACAGTGCCAGCAAACCCACTCTGCCTACATTCCCATGAAACAGTAACACACCACCTGTTTAACCGTCTAGCTCTGGAAGATTTGATGTCCCACATTGGGAACACTTTATCTACTGTACCTGCTGTATCTTCAAATTTCTCACAAGACATTATGAGAGGAAATAACAGTAAAAACATTCACTACTCTGACAACTGTAGCCTACCATTGTCATCGGTCTCAGAGATCTCCACCAGATGAAACCTGTGATTTCGGTCAAAGGTGGGCATTGTTTGTTTAGAAATTCTCCCAGCATTCTCAACAATCAACTCCGACTCCGAACGATGGTTGTTGGTCAGTTCTATACTGAAGCTAAACTGCTGTTGGTTCACACGACCTAAGGTGCGGAACACATCCTGGAGAAATATTCAAAATGTGATGCACAGATAGTTGTACATTTGTCTTGCAACCACTCGAAATGAAACTTAAGTCACCTTTTGGCTCAGTTAAGCTATTGGCATGAAAAGAAAGGTTAAAGTGTGAGCTTCCTGTAGGTGAACAAAATTTCCGGCCAAATATTATCCAGACACATGTATAGTGCCTGATGTGGAAGGGGGTCATCCTATGCAAAGGAAAAAAATTCTGAGAAAATCATAACTGGAGAGTAATTTTCACTATAAAAATCACTATCAAACCGATTTTTTTTTTCTTTAAATACATCGGTATTGCAGTATATGTGTACAGAGTGTAGTATGCTTGGGTGTGTGAGTTAAATATTATATAATCTTATTTACTTCTCTATGTAAAGTGCTCAGAGTCTGTATGTACAGGGATGAGCGCTATATAAATCCTATGTATTATTATCACCTATTCTGCTTCATGAAAACTCAACCTACAATTAGTTACTATTAACCCATAAAAGTAATAGTTTCGTATACAGAAATGAAATTACTACTGATTTCTGCAACAAACAAGAATTCATTACTGGATAGCCCCTATCACCTTCTGAGCCTGATATCACAGTTTCTAGCCTGGTGACATAATCCTCATTTTGACTGGCTGCAAGGCATTTGTGCTGATGAGAAAAAAAAAACATCTTCAGAACATATCATTTCCTGCTTCAATGAGACAAAAGTGACATTGCACACTCAATTTATCTGTTTATCTCTATAAGAACTCATCCTTTGTGGCCATATTCATGACTATGTCTATGACTATCTTAATGGAAAGTCACAGTCCTTCTCATCAAAACAAAAAGATTTCTCAAGTACTCCTTATGATACTAAACTAATGAAATCAAAAACCCAGAGTTCAAAACAAAACCAAGACCAAAAAAGATGTTATAGCCTAGACAAAAAATAAAAATGTGATAAAATAATTAATAACAAGATACATCACTCACTCTGAGAAAATCTCCAGCTTCTATTGAGGGTAGCTGTCTAACATCTCCTAATAAAATGACTTTCTGTAAGGCAGCATTTTTCAGCAGAATGTTGAAAACTGCAGCAAAAAGTCTAATGGACACCAGACTGCACTCATCAACAACCCAGATCTGAAAGCAGAGTTTCAGTTATCATATTTTCAAAACATCGTCATAAATATTTTCAAACTCAAGCACAAAAATAACTTTTAACTCAGTATAACTACAATTATCATCATGGTGTTTTACCAGTCTTTCTGACCTTTTCTGCCTTTTTCAGGAAGAATACTGTGCTGAATAAGATTAAATGGCGCCTTTTCCCAACCTTAATGTTTTCTATCGTTCCATCTGGATTATTCTCTCGTAGCTTTAGTAGTTTCTCTAATCAACCATATATGTGTTATTTATTATAATGTATTATGTATCTGATAAAAAGAGGCACAAAACAAATTGTTTTTAGGTTTCCTATATACACCGTAAAATGGCAGTGTTACTTCCAAAAGTTTGCCTCATTAACCAATGATGTATTTTCTCAGTGTTCACCCATAAAAACTTCCACAACCACAAGTCTTAAAAGAGACTTTGCAGCATTCAATAAGCTTATGAAAAATACTGTTAATATAGGTCTTACATCAAAAACATTGGTTTCATATCCAAGCCCGAATCCTAGATCTGGGTTTCAAAAATTCATATCTCTTAATTTTTTATTTATATGCAGTGAAATTGTGACCACAACAATTGCTTAACACAACCCTCTAGTTAGTACATTCCCACTGATTTTGTTTCTAATAAACAGTGCTCTAGATAACATACTTCTGATATGTCCTCAAAAGCTTGGTCTCTAGAGTGGGTGCGTTTTTGCAGGCTTCTCTGTATTTCTTATTTGACAAAATGTTACCATTTAAACATTTACTCACGTTCACTTGCCTTGCTGGTCAATGCTCCTGGAATGAGCAAAATAGTCCTTCTCTACTGAAGTCTGTAAAGAACAGACATGTCATACCATATTTCGTGTTAGGTGTTGATGATGAACTCATGCTGGCACTTAAATACAAACCTCAACATCAGCATACGTCCACTTCTTGCCTTCCAGCCCATCTGCCTCGTGCAGCCGCTTTAGGTGCATTCTCCAGCTCATGATCACACTGTGCAGAGTGGCAGAAGGAAGACTTGCCTTAGTACCCAGCAATCTCGCTGCTTTTCCTGAAATCAAGTCCAAATTAAAGACAATTAGATGGATAAAACATTAAGATAAAATGCACCACATCTTCCCTAACAGTAATAATCAAAATAACCAATTGCACTTTTATAGTGCTTCACTCAACTGAAAAATTAAACCTGTGAGCACTGTACATTCATTCACAAATATACATTTATCTTAACAGCTGAACTTACTATAAAGACTTTACAATTACACAAACAAATTCTATTTCACCTCTAACATTAGAAATCATCAGAGTTGCATGAATCAGGCACTTTATGAATATTTGAATTTAAAAAAAAATAATGTACAAACTGGTCCATGCATTTTGGAATCTATTTTTCAAGGAAATTTCCTGTTAATTTTCCAATATTGGAAATAATACTAAATTATGAATAAGAAGACCATGTGAATTGTGTTGTGTGCAAAATAAGAATTTACCAGCAATATACACTGGACAGGTCCTGATTGAAAGAAAAAAACGATCATTAAAAAATCATCCTTAATTTAATAACTGCCTTTACGGGAAAAAATGGGAATCATTGAACACCGATACTGTTTATTCCCAGGAATTCATCAATCCTGTTTGATCAGATTTGTCCAGAATTACCTGTGGGGGCAGTCAACAAGATTTTCTGCTTAAATTCTATTAGTTCAAGATCATCAACAACTTTTGACTGCTCCACAATCTTGATAAGGTCTGACACCACTTCCTTCCGCAACTTTTCCTCCTTGGAATCCGGCTGGTCCGGCACTATCCATATTCTTCTTCTCCTGCCTGGAGCCTGACCGGATAGAGCTGTTTGAGAAGAAGAAGGCTGGTAAGGGACTGAAGGTCCTGCTTGATCATGCAAATATTGCTCAGAACAAAGTGGCTGTGGGGGAACTTTGTTCTGTATGGCTGGATCCTCATTTACATTAGTCCCTGCAATATTTCCATGTTTGCCACTGTCCTTTGTGCTCTCTGCCTTGAGTCTCACCATTTCTTCCCTCTCTTTCTTTTCTTTGATCTCCTTCTCCTTTCTATAACGACAAATAAAAATATATGAGTGAGAAGCAAAATCAAAAGTAAAATCAGTCGTATTGTTCAGACCAGTTTCTCAAAATAGGACTTGAATGATAAAATACTGATCACATGTTTACCTTGAAGAAATACAGTTATGTATCACAAAAAGAAACGTTTTTCATATCTTTGGCCATGTTGGTTTAGATGGGGAGAACAACATAAGTTCTTTGTTTCGAGATCATAGAGTTAATACTAATATTTCATCAAGAACAAGCATTCTCCATTTCTTTTTTGATTCCCATTTTCCTATGCACTGTTTGTTGCTTTATAATAATAATTTTTGAAGAATTTCTGGCTTTTTTTCTCACGAAACACATTTCCTATCCCCGTATTTAATGTATTTGTGTAAACTCACAGATCACATAAATGTTTCAGAAGTTTGGTGACCACAGTGGTCTTGCCACATCCTCCCCGACCAGACATCACCGTGATGGGCAGATTGGAAATGAGGTGCAAGGCTTTCAGCTGGTCGGGATCCTGACGCAGGCTGGCAAAATCTGAACTGAAGTTAATATTTTCAAAGAGAAAGAAATCAATTTACAATGTCAAACCTGAAGGCTTGGAACAATAATTAAAATGGCATAACCGTCCATTATTCTGTGAAAGGTGTCCTCCTCTTCCCCATAATTCCCCAAAATTCTGAATTGCGAGAGCATTTCAGTTGATATCCTCTTCAAAACTGACAAATCTTAGCAGTGTTGTGTCTTTTTACAATACGCAGAGGAGCCTATAGTAAATTTGGGCCAAGAGGAACTCTAAAATTCTTCGCAATGGGGATATTTTTTTTTACTGTTTTTTTCCATTAATGCTAAGCACATTTCTTAATGGGTATGGTGAAATTTATAAGAATATTAGGATTGCATTATGTTTCACAAGAGCATTAGTTTCTTTTTATGGGTTTTCGTGATAATTGTGATTCAGCGTACTATTAGGTGGGTTCAGTCATAAAATTTCTGCATCAACAAATTAGATGATGAAAAAAAGGACAAAAAATGATTTAATCGTTGTCTACTATGCGTTGTGCTATATCTCAATTCACAGAAAATCAATCTGCTCTAGGTCTTTTCAAAAGAATGAAACATGGTTTCCATATATAGGTTTAACTATATAATTCAGCATTTTACAAACCTGACAACTCTATGTATATTCTAAACCTACACTGTTATCTTACTACATATGGTGTAAACTAGACAATGCTATTTATGATAGTCAACTAAACTAGACTAAAATGTCCACAAGCTCATCTACCTCTTGAAATTAATGGTCCACTTGAGAGGCTTTGTTTCCTGCTTCTTTAAGATTTCACCCATCCCTTTTGCAGTGTCCACCTCTGCCTGCCAGTTATACCTCAAGAAGATGTTTTCTTCACAGTTGAATGTTTCCCTTTTGATGACATTGTTCCTCTCAAGGTAATCTAAAGCATTTTGCCATCTTTGCTCCTGGAAGAATAAATCGAGTATTTTTGTTTCCTGGTATAAGCATAACTCCATCTCTACATCTTGATCCCATACATGCAGTGGATTTGTTTCTAGGCAAGTATAACAGAGTTCACTTAAAAGGACAATCTTTTACCTGAAATCTCAATTAACCCAAACAAAATGAACATTCCCATCCAATGACCTCTTTATTCATAATAATAATAAACTGTAACTCAAAAATGAAGTTTAGGGAACCTCTAATTACAAGACAATTCCTGTGTTGCTGTGAGAGGAAAATGTGACATACAAAGACAACTACGAGCTGCTGCCATTGAAGTTTTCTCCCCTTGTGGTCAGGTGCCTGAAGATTATGGGCACTAGTGTGGAAGTGTGGTCCTGACTACTTTTAGTGACATATCGAATACATAATGCTTTAAAACGGGTATCAATACCTGAAATAAAACTGGTAATTGAAACTAAAGAGTTCAAATATGGCCTGAATAAACAAATGAATGGAAATTGTATTTTCTATGCTTATAGTGACAAACATGCATTGTAAGACTAGACCAGATGAAGGGATCATCCCAGATTAAAAAATATTGGGCATAAACTCTGAAACCAAATATTTTGGCAATAAATGTCATTAGATGACATAAATGTCAAGAACACAAAAAATCCCGATTGTGTTGAAACTGGTATCAATACTATTTGTTTGTGTTCATTATATAGATAAAGTAGTCGGGACCACACTTCCACACTAATGCCAGATAATGATAAATATTACATAAGCTAAAGGTGATGACAACAACATATAGTGATCCCTGACAACACGCAGCTTGAAAGCACAACAAATGGAACTTGACAATCCCATTTGTTGTGAAAGACTACCTTTCCCCTTACATTTTACTGCAAATGAGCAACTCAATGCTTACTTAACCCACCAAGATTTGGCAAATCCCTTCAATCTCATGTTAACAGGCTTATACTGTACATATTTAATGCCATCAAATCCAGTAATATCAGTACTGAAAGTTTCCTCACTGCAATCCAGATAATCCCAGCATCAGCTTAATTGCAATATCTTCCCTATAACAAAATGCTATATTAGTATATTTCTCTATTACAGTCACTAGATAATTGCAACTCCTTTTTTAATCCAGCTTTTGCGATGCTCCTGGGAATCATTAAGATGAGTCAAATATATATTATATATTATAGATAAAATCATTCATTAACGTGCCAGCTAATGGCTGAATGCCAGCCACAGACCCATGTTTCTAAATCTCCTATGGAACAGCTTGTCATAAAAATTCTGTTTTTCAAAGGAGAAAGCAACATTCAGGAATTAATTTCTCCTTATGCTTTTGTTTGCTTAAGACTTCAAAATGACTCTTTGCTTGTAAGAACTGTTTGGTAGTTTTAACTTAATTTCAAACCTACATAGATTTTCAGCCTCATATCTCTTTAAAAGTTGCAATGGAAACAAGACTACATAATTTTGCAGCATCATTGTGTAAATTTCCTTTCATTCACCATCTCTGTTTAATTATGCAAAACTATCTCAATGACAAACTGTGATTTTTTTTTTTTTTTTAATATGCTTGTCAAATTGCTCAGAATTAAAATCTTATAAGCTGTCTATTGTCTCTAAATCTTAGGAACAATTCATTCCATATCTTCAAAGGTCGGAAGTCTTCTTTCCTCTGGTTAAACAAATATAGTAAACAAGAGGTTTGATTAATGGACTGACCTTTGAACCTTCATTCCTTTAGGTGTCCATGACAAAAACCCTGGGCTTCTAAGTATCTTGTTGTACAGTTTGAACACAGTAATAAATTGGTATCTCCGGTCCTTAACATGTAAGAATTCCAATGTTATATTGGTGAGATGGGTTCACAGAGTTAAATAACATTATTTTATAAAAACTCTATATAAAATCTCAATTAATCTCTACAAAGCTGAATAATCCTTACACCCTCTGCTTGTTTGTAACTTATTTCTTGCCACTATGAAGTTGCCATCTGACAACACTGCTGAAGTTTCACTCCTGGTTTTGCGTGTGGACTATAATAGATTCCCCCGCCCACCCCTCCAATTCTAACCCTTAGAAAACTATATTTCCATCCACTTACACCATCTATACGGTGGCCCAGATTCCTGAAGAGATAGTATTTTTGCATTTTCCTGATGCCCATATATGTGTGGCCGTCCTTCTTTGAATCCACTTTCAAGGCCTCGTAGATGTAGATCGCATCTTTCTCTGTCTGAGGTGTTCGAAGCATGTATCTGGCTCGCTCATAGTTTACCAACGTAGCTTCTATGCCTGGTATCCTAAACTTTGAATAAATAATCTGGAAAGAGAAGCAGCATGATAATCTTTTACAAGGTTAGCTGTTAGAGATTCACAAGCTTTCACCACTACAGGTTGCGGGAGCCTAACTGGTCCAAAATTTCTGGACTACCAGAGTCAATAACAACAGGGTATAAAATCTATCCTGTGGAGAGATTGTACAGAAATAATCGTATAACCTGAGACCACACTGCAAACGTTGTGATATACAGTCCTGAATTTGCTAAAAAATTTGTTTTGTAGGTAGTGCCAATGGCTTCAGTGGATTGCAGCACCAGTTTATATTGTTTGTTTTAGTTACATAGCCATCAGATTATCCTTCTTTAAAGATATTATTTACATGGGTCTGTCTCAAAGTTCAAAAGAAATCTGTGAAGGGGTAGCTCTCTAAATTCCCTTAGACTCGGGATGGAGAGCTTGATCTACACCTTAAGTTGGCAGAGTAAATGGAAGAATAAGATGCTGTCAATTGTCATCAAGGAAAATACTTGGGTTAAGAGAATAGGCCCCATACACATTTGGAAACGAAAACATTTTACACTTGAACGCACCTAATGCGATAATCACTGGACCTGCTAAATCATTCCATATTAAGCATATTTTGGATATTCCATGATAAGTAGATCTAGCCTTCCTTAATATAGTTCATATTACTGTAAGTGAGACTGCAATATGAAGGATTAAGCTGCGATTGACTGACTCTGAAACAAAGCCCCTGTTTGGCTTTAAGCTGTGTAAATCAGGGGTGGGCGTTGGTTGCACAAGGGCTGATATATTGCAAGTGAAAGAGATTCAAGTTTAATCCTAAAAATTGGACTGGCAGGAATTAAGAAAGGCTTCGTAGTAAAATATTTGTTGAATTATTGCTGGTCAAATTTCGTAACAAGCATAATAAAATGAATAAGATGTCTCAGCTGATAAATATTTTGTAATATCCCTAGTTTTGCATTTAGCATTTTCATGATAAATGTGTTTGAGTGTGTTTAGCTATCAAAATTTGTGGCAGTACTAACATCTCTGAAACAAAACTCCCATGGTCTCTCCCTGGCCATTTCATCTGCAAGCTGAACAAAGTAATTCATTGTGGGGGCTGTAACAGATGTTTCTCCATCCTCCTCATTGCTTTCATCCATTTCCTGATCATCTTCGTCTTCAGAGTCAGTGCTTGGTGAGCAGTATGAGCCTTTTTTTTCCAATGAATGGAGAAACTGGACGAAGTGATTTGGAAGGAGCTCTGACAATGTCTTCACAAGGATTGGGTGACTGGCAGCACGAAGCACTACTGTGCCGAGTCCTGAGATAAAACAAGAATGAAATTTGATGCTTGTTGTAAAGATGAGGCTTTTCCATTTAATGAAAAAAAAAATTCCCTTGCATTTATCAGGGATGGTAGCACCTGATGGCAAAATTGTCGAACACCATAGTTAATATTTAAAGCCTTTTTGCATTGTAAGAAAAGGAAAAACATGCACGCCAGATTAGGTCACTTCACCTTTGGAACCTTTGTGTATAGCATAATATTCTCTATCTTATCCAAGTTAATTATACTTTTATATTTTTCAAGATAACTACTTGTATGAGGCATTGATTAATTCATAAAAAAGGAGCAACATGAAAGTTTTTTGAACTCCTGTAAGATTTTATTTTAAAGCACAGAATCTTTTCCTGTAAAACAGCACCTATGTGCAAATATAGTGAGTCTGAAGAGAGATTATGACATTTTTGCATATCATGCATGTAGTAAATTCATGGATATATTTGCCAGTACTTGCAAGCTAACATTAGGCAAAACAGCTCAAACAAAATGTTGGTGAATAACAAGGTGAAAATATTGGCTAAAATGCTTTCCTTTCTGTCTGTCTAACCAACTCAGCTCTCCACTTACCTGACCCAAGCACAAATTTCTTGATGAATTTCGAATGGTCCTCTTGTTGATGGTTGCCAAACCCTCCTGGTGGCATCTTTCCCAGGCAACAACCTTTGGAATACTCCATCTTCATATAATCATTTAAAGTCTTTTCCAGGCTTGTAAAGCTCAGTGAGTCTCGGGCACCTGACAAGCTAAATCATGAGAAAAGAAATGCAAATATACAGAGTTAAATACGATATTTATAGTTTACCATCTTACAGTTCATAAGTCATGCAGTCAATCAAAATGAGGCTTATGTTGCTAGGCTAGCTAGGATATGAGATATTAGGCTCTAAAAATGACTAGGGCATCCACTTCTTAACTACTGTTTGTCACAGAAATTGTGGGTGAAATAATTTCTGTACATTTCTGAATTGATGGGCGACTGGTAAGTAATGTGAGATTTTTGAGTGACATATTTCAGTTGCAGTTTTCTCAATATTTTGCCTATTTTTGCAAGGGGACTACTCCTGCCACTTTAATGTTGGATCAAATTTTGTTTTACCTGACAAAAGAACATACATTTAGCTTAATAAGCCTACTAGTCATGATCATCACCATGCTTTCACTCCTTTGTCTGCTGGCGCTGTCTACAAGATTACATTTCATTTTTGCACTGGTATGGTGGTGTTTTTGATAATGACACTCCTTTGCCTGCTAGCGCTGTCTACAAGATTACATTTTATCTTTGCATTGATATGGTGGTGTCTTTGATAATGGTTCTTGGTTGATTATTTAATTAGCAGTGTTTGCTTCTGTCATTTTCAATACTGCGATTTAAAGCTATCTAAGAAATTAATTCCAAGATGCACCATATCGCTGTTGTCATAGGATGCTGATTCATCATTAGCAACACAGCTGAATGCATGAACACCACTCGCCACACATGTAATAAATGTTATTACGAAATTATTAATGATACATGGCAGAGACAGCACAAGAAATGGAAACATAAAATGTGGACATGGGATAAAAATTATTAATATCAACAGAGATGAGTCAACCTGCAGACTCACCACAACGAAAATTGGAACTTGTTTGAAGCAAACTGAAAGGGTCTCTGAGAGACGTCTATACAATTCTTTTCCACTAATTCTTTCTTGACTTTGATTTAGAATGGGCCATAAGACTCACACTTCTGATTTCTAGGACACTGAATCTGAACTACAATGGATCCATGATAACATACCCACTAAGTACTGAGGATGCCTTATCAGAAGTGTTGTGTAATCCAGAGTACTTTTTTAACAGAATAAAACAGCTGGGACTTTCAAATGAGTGTGTGTTAGCAGAGGATTGTTTTAACCATGTGTACATGTTTCTGATAATAAAACTAATAATGCGGTTTATAAGTCTTGTATCCAGGCTAATGCCTGTATCCAGGCTAATGCTTGTATCCAGGCTAATGCCTGTTCACGCGACTTCACACTGTTATTACCCCAGCAGACCTGATCACTCTAGGACTTTCTCAGCTCCCCGGGGAAGCATGCATTGCCACTGCCATTTATAGGCGCTGATCACTATCATTATGACAATGCCTTTCACTGCCTATAGCCAGGTACTAATTTTACCAAAAGGTGGATCGAGGAAAATGTTAATGAAGTGCTTTCCCAAGGCACTTACAACATGACCACGGTCGGGAATTGAACTCATGACCTTTAGATCTTGAGCTCAATGCTGCAACCATTCAGCCTCACTGCTGAATATAGGGTTCTACTGTATTTGGGTCAAACGATAGGTTTGATACAAAGATCAAAAATTAATACAGCTGGTTCAGTCTAACTGCTGCCTAGATAACTGCACTTTTTGCTTAACTGCAATATTTTCCACATCACATAATGCTGTCCCATTGCATGAGATTTAATTGTAATTTCTTTTAAATGCAACTTTATAGATGCTCTCAAGGAGCTGTGATAAAAGTGGAGATAATTGTAAAACAGGTTTCTTTCTTACCGACAGAAGGCATCAAAGCAAGCTTTAACAGCAGATTCTGTCTTGTCATCTTTCAGGATTTGAAGGCAATCAGTCAAGAATATCATAATGAGATTATTATTCCGCACATTGTCATCGTCAGTTCTGATGGCATAGGATACCGATCTCAAGAAGCCTTTGCTTGCTGTTAAGTTGGCTGTGACTTGCCAGTAAACTTGAGTCAGAGGAAATTTTCCATGAGCGACATGTGTGTTTCCTCTGAAGTCCCTGATTATCACTGGAGGATGCAAATGGCAAATTAACCTTAAGTATGTTGTCATGTCACCTCAGGTTACAAAGTATCATATGCCCATTCAGTATCCAGGGACTTTCACAAAGTGTATCTCTAGAGGTTAGTGTTAGGGCTGGATTAGGGAAGAGAAGCACCCTTGGGAGGGACAATCAAACATTAAGCAATATCTTTGTAGTGTCTGTCTTCTCTAATCTCATTCCTAACCCAAACCTTACTCTTAACCCTGACCAAAGAACACCTTGGGAGAGTCCCTGAATTACAACTCATGGACATACAACATTTGTAAACCGAGGTGATGATAATATGCTGATCAAAATAACAAAGAAGTGAGGTGTAACAATGTTCTTTGGAGGTAGAGAGTTCAGAAATGGTTTGTTTATATTTTAAAACATACCTTATGCATCAATTGAAACAAACTGATAATACTAATGATAGCCAAGAATGGGAAAAATTCTACAAGTTACATCTGCGACATTATTCATATAGTCTTAAACCTGAAAACTCTCCATGCAGGAAAGACTAGATAAACCATTTCTTTCAAAAAGCAGAATACAGACATTCAAACTAAATTTCCTTATATTAATAAACTAGAAGTGTAATGCTGCATGCAACTTAACTAAAGATCACCTTTACTCGTTTTCGGCACCCGTGATCTGATGCTGTCGTCTGAGCCACTCATGTCATTGTAATCCAACCACGCATCATTTTCTTCTTCTTCCTCATCATCACTCTCCTCACTGTCTGCCTCTGTGCTTTTCTTTTTATCCGCATATGGGATATCAAAGACACCTGCGACTTGTTTTAAATCACTGCTTGATCCTTGGGTCAAAGTCTCACCTCTGCTGGTGCTATACATCTTCCGGGCATAACCTTCAACGAGTCAAAAAGACTAAGATATTCTTTTAGTGATAAATCTTATTGAATCCCTATCAAGGCAAAAGTATCAGCAAAAAAGCAGGACAAGAATATGTTTATAGGCTTCTTCAGATCTTGCACGTGGACTTTGACACGCTTTAAGTCAGATAACCGCCCAGGTCATCAATCGGAGGCCACCTGGTGAGGCTGGAGGTCAGAGTGCAAATCGGTGCATAACATTGGCTGAGGCAAATGTTCAGCTCTATGTGGAGCTTGGATGGTGTTTGTTTTAACTGGTGTTTGATGACCTAGATCTGTAGGGCATCCCCACGAAGTCAATGTAATCCATGGATCTATCTCAGTATGCCCATTTCTTCGCTCAGGGTGTGGAAGGAAAAAATCTGTGTAATCTTAGCATTAGAAACTGGTGCCAATGTTCAGGCCTCCCTTGTTATCAAAATTTTTTTAATAATCATTTATTAAAAAAGTTCCACTCGTGCATTAAAGAGGTATACGTTGTACTTATCAAGGACTTGAATTCGTGCATATAAATTCATTCTTAGTAAAGAGATCCTACTGATATAATCACTTAATATCGAGATGTCATTGAACAGTACATAAGTACCGTAATTCAAACTCTTGACATCTCCTTCCTCCTTTCCCGCCTGTAGCTGATTAATGGGTAATACTGATATTAAGTCACAGACATTGAGAAACATATTCCCTTCAGGGTAAAAACAGTTTGATTTATGTTATCTCCTTGTGTGTACATATAGTGGAACCTCGATATTAATTATCGTTTTATTAAGGAAGTGTAGCTTACCTTGTCATTAAGTATGAATTTTACATGCACGGACTTATTATCATTCTATCATTTCATAAATGTGGCAAGTATTAACAAGTATATCAAATATATAACAATAATAAGTATACCAATACTTATATTGAATTCTGTTGTAATATGTATAGCATATGCAGGTGTGTGCGCATGGTACATGTGTGTGTGTGTGTGTGTGTGTGTGTGTGTG
>JAWQUT010000122.1:495905-533158 GCA_033807755.1 Ellobium chinense
TGTGTGCGTGTCTGTGTGTGTGTATTGGGGTGTCTGTGGATTTGTGGATAGGTGAATGTATACGCATTTCTGCGTGATAATATCAACACATATGTTGCAATGTTGATAATTTTCTTTGTCTACAGTCTAGATTAGGCAAGAAAATCCAGCACAACTGTTAAAATATCCCCCAACTCATATACTCATTCCTGGATATTGAGCTGTGTTGCATAGAACAACCACTTGTTGCTGCAACCACAATCAACAACCACAGGCTTTTTTTTTTTTGGCAGCTGGAATTCTGTAAAATGAAACTTCTTCCCAATTTTGAACCCAAGAGCATACGTGAAAGAGAGGGAAATGCAAGGATTCTGTTGATTTGTATCACCATTACCAAAAAGCTCTTGACTGCATGGTCTTAAGTTAGTGGTATTTCGGAAATTTCTAAAGTTTCGGAGAAGGGGGAAAAAAAATACTTCCTCCAGATCTTGAAAATATTCTATCCTAATCAAGTGGCATGTACTCCAGGCGCAATGCTTGTTTCAATCCAAGGCATTGGTTGAGCAAACGTCTAGGTTCTGCCTAGCAGCCTAATAATCAACATTGGACATGGGCACCACCGATCTGACCTTTCCCACGTTGAAAGGTTGGTTGCCAGCCGCTGTTTGGGACGGCATGGCTAAAAATAGATTGCTTGGGGGGACCATTTCAGCGAGCAGCGTTCTGAAGAACCCTATTAGTAAGACTGTTATGGGTATGATTGTTAAGAATTATAACTTTAAAAAGAGAGATTGAGAAATGAAACTGAAACTAGGTCTAATAGTAATACTCAACAGTCAAAGCCAAAGCCAAAGCCAAAGCCAAAGCCAAAGGGCCGCCGAACGAACTCAAGTTAAGTCAGAATCTGAATTTCTGGGACCATGATGATTTTAACGCCCAAAATGGGAGGAGATCATGCAAGGAGATCATGTAATGTTATAGTCTATAATTCTACTGTGTATGAAACTATTGGAATACCAAAAGTGAAAGTAGAAGCAGCTGGAAAGTCGCTTTTTTGGATTTCCTGTTCGCGCTATTGTGATTTCGCATAAAAAAACCAACTCGGAAGCAGCACCTAAAGTGTTTTTCTTAGTAGAAGAGCGGCTTGACTATCGACACGTAAGTTACAAAATAATCATCTTACCACCATACTTCGGGGCTGTTGACCGAACTGAAGACGACCTCATCTCAACGTTCGGTTCACTGTAGGTGTAAGTCTTGAAAAAAAAAAAGGAAATCCATGAAGAAAAAAATTAAATTAACATATTACAGCTATCTTATCTGATACTCATAACATAGGTTTCCAGCAAAACATGCCAATCCTGCTAACTAACGGCGAGACATGTTATCTAAGATTATAAATAACAAGACGGAACACTCTAAGCAATTCTCTTACTAAATAAAACTAGTCCTCCACTAGTGAACAGCTTAGTTTTGACCTTGCATGAAGGCCTGACCTCCCTAGAAACCAGTTAGTCTGCAAGTAAAGCAGCCCGAATCATGTGGAGAAAGTCTCAGTCTTATTACAATTTTTCATTTTTTTTTTCATTTTGATACACTAAATTTACAAAACAAAACCTAAAAATATTATGCCCTGCCTGCCGAAGTCAGTGCAATCACGAACAACTTACAGATAAAATACAGTAAGGCCCACCATCCAAATAAAAAACAACTGTTAAATTATCATTCGCATCAATAAAAATTTGTTCGATTAGGCATGCTACATGTCCACCTCTCCCCCGTATCCCCTTTCCCTTCACAACTCTCGTTCTATTCCTTATTAATTTGTATAGATCTAGGCATAAAAAGAACACATGGGCAGACAAACAGCAGGCAGACAGAAAAACATTCATTCTTTTCCATCACAGACGCCATGTAGGCTGTGATCAGATATGTTCATGCTACGTGCATATTACAGACCTACTTATCTCTACGCATGTGGGTAGGTGGGAGGGGGGTATTGTTAAGACCTATAAGATCTATATTGAATCGTAGACTTGCGTTAGTTATAATAATAATGATAATGATAATAATAATAAATATGATTTTATAGCCCCCCGCCCCTCCCCCTAGCCCCGAGAAGCTCTAGGCTCTTTACAGAATATACACTACTAACAGACATACACACATCATTTTTACAAACTCGCACACACATAATAACCCACATACACACAGTGTATATTATAGGCGTATGCAGTACGCAAAAGCTTCATTATAAATAGAAACTGACAAGTATGTCAAGTATGAGATGGAGTATCTACTCTGACAGATACTTTATGAACAGATAAGTTTTTAAGTGATGTTTAAGTGAATCAAGGCTGGTTGTATTTTGAATCGTTGCATTGCTAGCAATGGGTTCCAATTAAATGCCTTCAAAAGGAAAAAAAGCCTACCACCATATTTCCCTACATGGAATCGAGGCATGGATAACTGTTTAAAATTTTTGGATTTTAAATTTCTGGTTGGTATATATAATACCAAGTATGGTGGAATAGTTGACCCCACAGACCGAAAACAGAATATAGCTATTTTGTACTCGATTTAAGCCTTTATGGGTAGCCAGTGTAATGTTTTAACCCTCGTGATGCGGTGAAAGAATTTATTCTACCGCCTGCCCGCTTCGCTTGAGTGCGGCAATAAATATAATATTATAGTCATCTCCTTGCAAGCTCTGAGCGCAGCAGTAAAATTTTGACCCCCAGCGTCACCTGACCGGCCAGCGAGTTTAAGTTCAACATACTAAGAGGCAATGGTGACCAATGCCTCTTAGTATGTTGAACGTAAAGTCGCGACCGGCCAGCAGAGAACATGATTGTGCAACGGTCATTATCCGTAACAATAGCTGCGCAGCCTAGAATTACAAAGGCTGTAATGGAACCTAGATGTTTTAAGAGTTAACGAGCCATATTGTTTTGAATCCGTGGAAGTTTTTTTTTTAACCTATCCTCAGGCAATCCTACCAAAAACGAATTACAGTGATCAAATCATGATAGTGCAAACGCTGAGACAGAGAATTCAAACAGCATCTATTGAAAGATAAGGAGTTATTTTTCCTATTCTTCTTAATTCAACATAATGGTGATGTTTAAATCAACTGATTAATCTGATGTTCTATTGATAACGTTTAATCCAAATTGTCAGAGAAAGCAACGTCACACCCAGCAATCGAAATGCTTGTCCGCGAAAATGAATTCAATTCCGCCTCGGTGAAATAGGGAATGACATCAGTTTTGTCATTGTTTAATCTCAGTTTGTTTGCTTCCATCCAGTTCTTGACAGAATCAATGTAACTCTGTATCTGCTATGAGTGTCAGTCAACGTGCATGGCCTGGTGTAGCAAATTTGTAGATTTATGTATCATCGGTGTACTTAAGATAGTTTATGTGATGGTAATGATTATACCTAGAGGCTGAATGTATATTACGGGACCTAAAAATACTGAGCCTTGAGATACCCCGAATTTTAGCACGATTTTCTTTTAGCACGATTTTCTTTTAAAAAAATATTCTGTATGAGAACAGACAGAACGGTCTGTGAGATATGACTTAAACCAGGACAGAACAGTTCCAGACAGGCCATGGTTGAATGGCAATCGCTTAATCAAAATCATATGGCCAAAAGCGTCGAATGCTGCAGGCATATCGATCAAAGAAAGGATGGAAATCATGCCCTTATCTGCCGCACTGAGATCATGCTTTATACCTAGCAATTCTAGCAATGCTGTGTCTGTACTGTTTTCTCTACATGCTGACTGGAAAATAATCTGTACGTTATTTTCAAAGACTGTTCTTTGAGTTGAGAGACTACCATTTTCTCTAAGGTTTTGGTTAGAAATGGTAAGTTTGATACCGGAGATCATTCTTTAGGCTATCAGGATCAAGATTAGCCTTCCTAAGCAATGGATTCACAATGGCCTCTTTGAAAGATGAAGGAACTATCCCATACTATTACACATTAGTAGCCTAATATGTTTTCTGTGTTCATTCACAATTGATCGCCCGTGCTTGATGCAAACAATACAGCTCGTTACTTTACTTTCACTTCATCAGACTTTATTAGTTTCTTTATCTCTTTCGTTCACTCACTTTTATCAGTCTTCCTTTGCCAAACAGATTTAGATTATAGGCTATCCCCGACAAAGGGTACACGAAAGCACACAGTTTGTAACAGAAACGTTTGTCTTATCACGGTCTGTTTGATCAGATAATATCGTTCAAACAGTGTTGAAACAGTATCAGTGATCAAAGAAACAAACAACTTTGAAAATGCCATTCCATAACTTACAAGTCTAATGGTCCTGGGAGTTCAATTCAGGCAAGTCGAAGAGGATTTACTCACACAGTACGATTCATTTACATGAACTAGCATAAATGTTGAGTGGCTTAATTGATTGAACAGTGCAAAGCATAGTAGTGCTGTGATGTTGGTAATTTCTATCCTGGATCAGTCACGCTACGCTCCAGAATATGATGACACAGATACAATTGCCGTTCATGTCGTCTTTTTCGAAACTGAGTCTTTTTATTTTGAGAGAGGTTTTTATAGATTACGCTGCGTAACCATAACGCCATGGATACATTGAGTCGGCGAATTTGCATGAATTATCCTAACATTATATGCTTAGTCAGCGGTATAACTTATTGTAAGATTTGGGGGATTCTACAGGCACATTCGGGAAAGACCGATGACTCATGAAAAGACAAGTGACTTTGGAAAAGAACATCTGGAAATGTAATAAGGTGCTGGAAATTCCGTTATTGCCATGGCAATTTCATGTATATGTAACGCCACTAATTCAAGCAGTCCACCGTCAGGTACGGGGATGGCCGTCGTTCTTGTTTATTAGGCGTCTTTGTATGACTCCTCAAATGTACAGTTTGTATAATGTAGACTATAAAACACCTAAAAAAGAAACTGAAATGAAATCCAAGGCTCATTAGAGCAGTTATTATTATAAGCACCACCTCCAAGCACAGCAAGTTATAATTGCATGTGAAAAAAGACTCCTGTCAAATTCCGATGATATTCACATTATTGCCTATGGTCAGTTCATAGTATGATCCATATAGCAGCCAACAAGATCTATGAGGTCCATTTGGGACCCATCATATACGTTCCAGCTGGATTAAAGTAAAGACACATGAATGTCCTCATGTACTATGTACTCAGAAAAATTGTAGCCTATATACACGAGCACCCACATCCATCCCCTCATCCCATGCATTAGCGTAGGAGTACCTACTATTATAGTGCGTTCACAAATAAATGAACAATGTTTTTCTTCAATATCTTCTTTTTTAATGAACGGATTGTTTCGAAGTTGTGCATGGGCCCCTAAACCAATATGTCTTAACAGGAAATATTTTATGCCCCTTTCTCCTTTTCAGATGGGTAAAACATGACCCGTTTAATTAATTGACATTTACATGTAAACCTAGAGAAAGTGCAATATTCAGTACGGATTATGATGAAACAGACACCCACTTTTCAGACATGGCATGACCCTCAATATATGACTAAAATACAGTCTGGCCCTTCTTCTGAAAAGGCTGGACAAATTGTAACACCTGCTGTTTTACCGTTAGGATTCAAATAAGTCATTCCCGGTGAGTTTTAAAATAAATCGTTTGACCACCACTAATTTCTTTAGTATCCTTTCATCTATCATAATCAGAGTGTTATTCATAATTATAGACTATTTAAATTGAAATGAACAATAAGTGTTTATGGTTTGTCTCACTCCACGAGCTTATACACGTGTGAAGCAGATATGTTAGCCTGCACCCTTATTTCTGAAAAAAAAAAAATGGTGCTCTATAGTTATAGCTCTCTTGGAAAATGAGACTGTCTAATATCAACCAGGAGACTGCAATAGAAGGTAAATGTAATTATATTTTCCTGACGCATAAATGCAACTGACTTTATGCAAGGATTTGTTGAATGTTATTTGGACCGCCCATAAATTGTCCTGTAGGGTCTGGGCATGATGAACAAACTTGTTAAACTTGTTTTGTGGGGGCAAGGGCGAACTAACAGCTAGACCCCCCCCCCCCNCAAACTACCCACACACTTTTCTTTTTTGAGACACTTTTCCATCACTAGTCAATACTAATACCAGATATACAGAGGCAGAGGTAGGTTTGTGACAAAACTGTTGATAAGGGAGGCCTAATACTACAAAGAATGACAGATATAGTAAACAAGCAAGTGGGAAAACTACTTTAGAATAACTGTATTACATGCCTTTCCGTATATGAAGTCTACATTCCTCGGTACACTCACAGCCTACACGAAGGCACTCCGCTTTTTTGCTCCGTAGCTTTACTACCTCAAGTTTATTTGTTCAAAATACAGCAACAATATTCTATTCCTAGTCATAAAATAACTATTCTAAATGACAATATCTGACTTTGTTGCAATTAATTAAAGATTACTTATTTATTATTGTTGTGCTTGTGGTCATGGCATTCGCTGCTATACTATCATAACAATGAATTTCAGGAAGTAGCATGCACTAGAGTCAAGAATAGCAAATTCTACCGATCATTCTGGAAGACAATTGAACAGCTAGCAAAGGTGTTTCTGAAGCTTTCAAAGCATGCATTTTTGTCTTTATTTAAATCTAAACCAGCAAGTTCGTGGAAACATGAGCAGCTTAGTGTACATATAGTCTAATATAAACCATTAATTTCCAGGATTGCTAACTAGCTTATCCTACTCCTAGTGGACATCTAGTCTAGTCTAGACTACCGCTCTCTCTAAAGAAAAAAAAAAACGGGATGAAAGAAATGTGGGCCCAAACAACCCCCTTATTTGTAATTTGGTCTTTAGTTTCGAGCATGATATATGTTATCACAGTAATTGTTCCAACTCATAAATTTGCTGAAATTGTAGTTTATATAATCTGTGTCAAAAATTATGAATGTTTCTTGGCATGCAGTGAGATGATCATAATAGCATGTGCATAAAAATGTGAAACTTGTTTCAGAATAGAATCAGTTTGTGTTAAGTCAATAACGAACTATAGCAGTTCTGTCCCAAGAGTGAGATTGTAAACTTTTCAACTTAACTTTTCAACTTTCCAAAATACTGTATTGTTGATTATTGAGTAATAAACGTATTGTTCGAAGATGGCTGAATAAAAGTGAATTCAAGAAATATATGCAGTTTGCAATTCGTTGCCTTCCACATAAAAGGGCGTATCCCTGTTTTTCACGTTTTTAAGGAGAGCGATTTACCTCTGATTCGATCATATTGTTAGCTTAAGCCCTTAGGAATTTTATGCTATATCTTCGTTACTATTTGAGCTAGGGATACGCCGTTTTGTGTGAACACAGTTCTGAGATAGCACTACGTACTGGTGGTGATAACTCAAAACCGTCAAAAATCCGGATATGCCCTTTCATGTGAAAGGCGACGAATTGTAACTTGAGAATGCATATTATCACAACTTACAGGTCTGTTTTCAGTCATGAATGCCCAGTCACATCTTTTGAAGATTGTAGTCTGTCATGGGCAACAAAGATATGCTTCCAGCTATAAAGTGCTTATATGCTATGGGAAGAATATTTGAGAGGAATCCCAAATGAGACTCACATCTTATGCTCCTGTTTCAGGAGACATTAGGGTTAGGAAATTGCTTCTGTCTTGATGGACATTCGGGTCAGGATTAAGGGTAGGGTGAGGGCTAGGGTAGGGTTTTGTCTGCTTTAGTAGGCATGATTTCCAGTTAGGGGTGTGAATCTCATTCAAAATTTCTTTCGAAAATTTGTTTATGACATAATTTTGTTTCTGTTATTCTTGTAGCCACTGAAGGAGCAGTTGAAGAAGCATCATGGTGAAGATTCACATCAAGCGAGGAGATGACAGCCAGTTTTTGTATGAGGCAACTGTTGACACAGAAATGTCGGTAATTTTGAAGGACTGTGCCACAATCTATAATGGACGTCTGAAAATTGACAGAATATGTGGAGGTATGCAGCATTCAGCTATGTAATCATGTAAAGCGTTTACGGTGTGCTTTTCAAGGGAGAGTTTAACTTTATCTTAATACAGACTAAACATTGCACTGGAAGAAATGGCTGTGAGATAGTTGGAATACTTGCAGGCATGGTCAAAATATAGCTTGCTTCTAGTATTATTCATCCAGAGACACACTTAAAACCTATATATCCCCCCGAGGGTCCAGTTGCATTATTATTTTGCAGCTCTTCTCATGGGTTGATGCAAACTTCCCAAGTGGAAAGACAGTGGCATTTTCGATAACACTTTGGACAGAAATAATGAACACTGTATTAAGTCTTAGTCTGTATGCTGCTGATGGCAAGGGCTCCAAACTGAATCAAAAATATGTCAAAAGAAAAATGGAAAGAACTTGATTGGAATGTTGTGCACCAAAAGCTGAAAATGAAAATCATGTGCTGNCAAAGGTGTTTTTGAAGTTTTCAAAGTATACATTTTTGTCTTTATTTAGATCTAATCCAGCAAGTTCGTGGAAATATGAGCAGCTTAGTGTACATATACGTCTAGTCTAGTCAAATATATAAACTTTTAATTTCTAGACTAGACAACCCCCGGCCCCCCGCAGGTGTAATTTGGTCTTTAGTTTCGAGCATGTAAAAATGATATAGTCTATATTATCACAGTAATTGTTCCAAGACATAAATTTGCTGAAATTGTAGCCCTTAAATGGCGTAAATAATCTGCGCAAAAAATTATGAATGTTTCTTGGCATGCAGTGAGATGGATGATCATAATAGCATGTGCATAAAAATGTGAAACTTGTTTCAGAATAGAATCAATTTGTGTTAAGTCAGTAACTAAAGGAGCTGCACAAAACTATAGCAGTTCTGTTCCAAGAGATTGTAAACTCTTCAACTCAACTTTTCAACTTTTCAAAATACTGTACTGTATTGAGTAACAAACATATTGTTCGAAGATGACTGAATAAAAGTGATAGAGATATTCAAGAAATATATGCAGTTTGCAATTGTAACTTGAGAATGCATATTATCACACCTTGCAGGTCTGTTTTCAGTCATGAATGCCCAATCACATCTTTTGAAGATTGTAGTCTGTCACGGGCAACAAAGATATGCTTTCAGCTATGAAGTGCTTACATGCTATGGGAAGAATATTTGAGAGGAATTCCAAATGAGACTCACATCTTATGCTCCTGTTTTAGGAGACATTAGGGTTAGGAAATTGCTTCTGTCTTGATGGGCATTAGGATTAGGATTAAAGGTAGGGTGAGGGCTAGGGTAGGGTTTTGTTTGCTTTAGTAGGCATGATTTCCAGTTAGGGGTGTGAATCTCATTTAAGATTTCTTTCGAACATTTGTTTATGACATAATTTTGCTTCTGTTATTCCTGTAGCCACTGAAGGAGCAATTGAAGAAGCATCATGGTGAAGATTCACATCAAGCGAGGAGATGACAGCCAGTTTTTGTATGAGGCAACTGTTGACACAGAAATGTCGGTAATTTTGAAGGACTGTGCCACAATCTATAATGGACGTCTGAAAATTGACAGAATATGTGGAGGTATGCAGCATTCAGCTATGTAATCATGTAAAGCGTTTACGGTGTGCTTTTCAAGGGAGAGTTTAACTTTATCTTAATACAGACTAAACATTGCACTGGAAGAAATGGCTGTGAGATAGTTGGAATACTTGCGGGCACGGTCAAAATATAGCTTGGCTTTTAGTATTGTTCATGCCATAGACACACTTAAAACCTATATATCCCCCTGAGGGTCCAAATGCATTATTATTTTGCAGCTCTTCTCATGGGTTGATGCAAACTTCCCAAGTAGAAAGGCAGTGGAATTTTTGATAACACTTTGGACAGAAATAATGAACACTGTATTAAGGCTTAGTCTGTATGCTGCTGATGGCAAGGGCTCCATACTGAATCAAAAATATGTCAAAAGAAAAATGGGAAGAACTTGATTGGAATGTTGTGCACCAAAAGCTGAAAATGAATAAACATTTACTTTTCATTATCATGTGCTGCCTAGCAGCAAACTATATGATATCAAATACCTTATCAGCACAGGTCAAGGAATGTAGACTTCTCTGTTCTGAAAATTAAAGATTACTTGTCTTACGCATGTCTCTTGTCTTTTTAGAGATGGAAGAATTAGCCAAACATGGAGTCTCTCTACCACCCAACATGCAGGGACTGACGGATGAACAGATTGAAGAACTTAAGCTGAAGGATGAATGGGGTGAAAAATGCCAGCCAAGTGGAGGGGTCAAATTTAACAAAGATAAAATTGGTTGTCGGAATGGCCAAGGTAAGTTCACTTCATCTTGATTTTGTTTATTCACAGTGAGAACTTAGGGTTGTGATCTGAACCTCAGTTTTGTAGTGTCATATGTCCATTTGGTATAATTTCAGGAAACTCCCAAGATGTACTTAGGTTGGGGTTAAAAGCAGAATAGGGAAAGTAGTGAGGTTAGGTAAGTGAGAGGGTTGCAAGATATTATTCAAGGACCTCCCCAAAGATACAGTCTCTTCCTTAACCCAACTGCTCACACTGATCCTTGGGGAGATCTGGGGAAAGTCCCAAGGTGATGCTAAATGGACATATGATACTTAAAAATTCAATTGAATCATAAATGCTTTCTCCAGGTATAAGTTGCGGGAAACTTTTTTCTCAGTGTCATAAATTTGAAGTGTGATTCATAAATCTTTAGTGGGATGTTAGGTTTTTTCCCAAGTCGGAGTACAGGAAGGAAGAGGAGATATGTGCATGTTCAGCTATTCTTAAGTGGGATTTTGAAACTGTAGAAGTGAATGGTGTAATTCCACAGTATGGAGAAAACACTGAACACGTATGAGAAATGTGCAGAATGTCTGGATGCAAAGGCATTTAATCTTTTCCAGCACAATACATGATTAATTGAAATTTTTGTAAGAATGTGTAGCAGCTGCACCAGCTCAGACACGTTCTGGAGCCATGTTAAGACTCTTTACAGCCCATTTGAGTAACCTGAAGAGAATTTTTTTATCATCCTCAGCCCCTACTCCAAAGATGGCTGAGGTGCTAACAAAAACAATCAAGGAGGCAAAGGATATGATTTCAAAGGTAAACTTCATGTTGCATACACTCTCCATCAAAACTGTTGATTGATCTCACTCTGTCATATTTCCTAGTAGCCTCCATTACAAGTGAGTAGTCTTTTCCAACTGTTCTGTGTTAATTTATTTACTGTCATTCTTCTTCTGCAGTCCCTGTCATGCTTTAAGATTGCTCTGTTTGTGAATTTGACAGTCCTGTTCATGTCGGAGAAATTCCCCCACAGCTTAATACTGATGTCAGATGCCTGTGGCTAAATCTCCCGTCAGAAGGTTTGGTACTCCAAACCAGGACTTACAGAGGTGTTTGTTGCTCTTGGCAGCAGGTGTCTTCAGACCTCTCTGCATTGCATTTGCTGTGTAGTAGACCATGAATGAAAAGTGCCCTGTCTTCAATCTGAAGATGGTTCTGTGATCACTTCATGGGAATTGGTTGAAGGACTCTTCCTTGAACTGGATTAATCATGTTCCTCTCTCCATTTTTGTTGTGTGTGGTTTTAGGGATTGACTAGATTGTTTTGAACGAAGTTGCATGTGCTGTCTGTGTTGTTCAACTGCACTGCTTAGCCAATCTCTCTGCTTGTTTGTTTTCTTCTTCACAGTCCACTGTTGTGTTTCTTGCCTGAGAAGCGTGCCTGTTTCTGTTTTTGTGTTCTCCTTCTCCCTGTCCTGAATATATTTTTCATGTCCACAGAAAAAGGTTGATGCAGATGTTCAAGTAACACAGAAAACTGTGCAGGAAGCATTAGATATTTTGAGAGGTGCTGTAACTATTGTATACCCTATGGGTCTTCCTCCACATGAACCAATCAAGCAAGAATTTGAAAACACAGAAGATCTTTCAGGAAAACAGGTATGGTATATACAAATCTAATATCTTGTGATAAAGTGATTGTCTTTGCTGTCGGAACTAATTCATATTTTACATATGCTTGATCATTATGTCAGTTCTCCTGTCCTGACAAAAGATTTTGGTGAAAGAAACTGCAAATGCCTATAATATAAATGAAAATACTGTAATTAAAAGTTTTGTTATGGCAAGAGCGGTCTTCAGACAATGAAGTTCAGTTTTCTCAGGTCAACTTTAGCAAATATAAGTACTTTGTTGATGGCAGCTATAAATGAGATATCATGGCTGTGAATTAATAAAACTATATGATGGGAAAAAATATTAGTCTGTGTACTAGAGCCCGCTTAAAAAAGCCCAAAGTAAACAAACTGTGTTGGATTGTCTTTCTTACCATCACCCATGTTGACATTGAAGGTAGATATTGACTGTGTTTTAATGAGATCAAAGCTCAGCTATGGATTTTACAAGCTTTGAACCAGATGACCATAGTTGTTATTAGTTTAGTGAACCTCTGTACCTCTGTGCCCATCACCTGTTTTCTCTTTTGAAGCTAACAGTCTTCTTTTACTTTAGTTTATTTGAAAGTTGTAGTTGACCATGCAAGTTTGTATGAAACTTTCTCTTCACCATCAACTACAGGCATCATTGGAAGTCATTGACATAGACCAAGCCTCTATGTGGTGGGCTGGTAAAGAATTATTGCCGAACAAGAAACTGGGAGACTTTGTTGGCAAGAATGAAAAGACAAAAATTGTGGCAAAATTACAAAAGGTGAGTCATGCCGCATTTTGGTTCTCAGTGTTTTTTGTTCTTTGTTATTTTTTTAACTTGAAAGAGGATTGTTGCCTTACTGAGTGTTGCCTCTGTGATGGGTGTCATTCTAACTCGTAGCTGTACTAAGTGGTGTGTGTACAGTTCAGTTCAGATATCTTAGTATCTCTTTGTTATGATACAAGTACAAATATGTGTGTTGAATGACATAGAAGCCACTGAATCCAGTACAATATCGTTCAGGTGAGAGTTGTTGTTGTTGCTGTTGTTGTTGTTGTTGTCGTTGTTGTTGTCGTCGTTGTTAATGTGATCCCATGTTGTGGAGTTATTCACTCTTCGACAGCCAGTGCCAGATGTATTGATGTGCTGGTGTTCTCCAGTTGTGTCAGCGTGCCATAGAGTGTATTATGGATTGAAGAGTTTGGGGTTTGGGGCAGTGAATCTTTCCTTATAATTTTCAGACTTGTGCCAAAGAATAAAAGATGTTCAGTTGTCTCATAGGGAGAAGGCAGCATCCGCAACGTGGTTCATGTGATGGGTTTATTTTGTTCAGAGTTAGTTGAATTGCAGACATGCTGAGTCTTGAACTGGAAGATTGGTTATCGATCATGTCTGCACAGATCATTTATATTGTCACTGGATTTTGGTTGTGGTATTTCATGACCAGTCGACTTTGTTGCCCAGTGATTCAGCTGGTCTCTTTTTTTTGGTTTATCATAGAGTGTGCTTGTAGAGTAACAGAATTATGGTGAAGTAATCTGTTAAGTGCTCAGGCTACTTCAGCATGTCGATCATGACTTGTGTAAACCCAATGCAACAGCCCTGTATGTATTATAATATATAGGATAGTTGTTTGGTGTCAGCACGTCAAGATGAATGATTCTGTAGGACACAGTCATCCAGTATTTTTGTCTTGCAGCAAGTCAAAATGAGGTGTATGTTGCTTCTGACTGTGGCGATATTGGTATGATGCAAAAGTTTATGTGTGTCCCTTCTTTAGGTAAAGAAAAGTTTTGGGATAGTATTATACTGGTCTAAGATATGTTTCTTTCAAGTGTCCGAGAAAAAATTCTGAGAACGGCATAATTGAAGAATAATGTTTCACAATTAAAGTCATGTAGTCTTCTCATATCACAAATGCACACATTTATCTACAATCACTTACTATTCATTAATATAATCAATAGTCTTGTGTACAGAAATTATTTTACTCCACAACAAACAAAAATTTGATATTGGATGGCCCAGTGCACTGTTAGAGCCTAATTTCTAAGTATAGTGACATAAACCTCATTTTGACTGGCTGCAAGACGTTTGTATTTTACGAGCAAAATGGATGGAGACATACGAAGACTGAAAAATTTATGTTTTAAAATTTTAAAGAAATACAATTTAGAAATTTGAGCTTGAATTGATTCCTTCTGGCAAAAAAATTGTAGAAAAAAAGGAAAAGGTTGGGGTTTTAGAGGAAGATAGAATCTGCTGAGAGGAGAGGGGAGGGAGGTAGGAAGTGTGATAAAAGAGAGTGGTTAATAACAGCAGCATTATGTCATGATTTGTGTGTTAGTTCTTGAAGATCTAGGTGTTGGCTAGATAAGAAGTTAGTGCATGAGTGGAGATAGAGTGCATGAGTAACATGTTTGCATCTTTATAGTGTTCTGTGTTTATGTAATGTTCTGTTGTGAAAGGACGAGATTTGGCCTATGGCCTTATAAATGCTACAAACTTTTTGTAAGAGAGAGAAGCTGAGTAAGACACACATAACTCATAGTTGTGTTAGATCTTGTAAAGAAGGGCAAAGGCACCCCAGCATTTCTTTACCAGACATATATAATTACAAATTTTTCTTTGTTTGTTAGAGAGGTCAGGGTGCCCCAGCTAGGGAGCCAGTGGTCAGTCAAGAGGACCAGAAACATATGATGGCATATTATTACAAGAAACAAGAAGAAATGAAGGTAGGTCTGTGTTGTGCATATTTCATGTGTCAGTCTGTCAGCATGCAGGGACTTTGAGAGTGAGAATACAAATGACTTCTGTAGGGCTTACACCGATTTATGATTCATTTCATAGTTTTAGGAAAAGTAGAATAAATAGGTTTTCAATGACCTCTCCTTCCATCCTCCCTCAGTCTCCAAATGCTGTTTTGCTCATATCTCTGCTTTCTTCCATCATGTTATTCCAAGTAGCTGTTACTGTAAAGACCAGAAATATGTATTCACAACTTGATGCTTTTGATTTTAATTACTGAGGCAGAAATGACCCATTTGTTAATAAAATGCTCACTGCATGCTGCAGAATATATATTGAATTTATATTTGTTCTCTGCTGCACACCACAGCTGTTTTGGGAACATCTTTTTAATTTATTGAAGCCTTCCTCTGTCCTTCCTTTCGATAAATATGTGAAGGGAAAATGGTGAGGGAAAGACACAATGTCTGTGGGTTTTCATGTTTCAGACACCAATCCTTTGCCATAAAAATGTAATCTTTCTGTTGTTTGTACAGCCCACAACACAGCAATGTTGCCTCATAAAACCCTCTCTCTCATAGTGTGTGAGTTGTGGTAGTTTTACGTTTTAGCCACACATGGGGTAGTGACGGGAGTTAAAATGACTGTTCACTAGTTGAGGAGCAAGAAAGTCATGGATGGAGAGGAAAGTTTTTTTTCTTGCCTTTGTCACGTACCACCAATAATGGCACGTTTCTCCGTCATTTCTGGCTTTTTCTGTTTAGTATTGTATGTCCTTCTCTCTCTCACTATAACTACTATTTTTTTTTTGTCATTTTCATCATTATTTTGTATACTGCACAAGTATTCTTGTAAAGATGTAAAATTCATTGCCAGTTGTAGCTAATTAACTAAGGCAAGTGTATGCCATATTTTCTCTCTCTTACTCTAGAAACTTGAGAAAGATCAAGATGACTCATACATGGATGCAGCTTGGGCAGACAGCAGTGCACTGAAACGTCAATTCCAAGGCCTCAAGGATGTTAAATGGGGTCCTAGATAATGTCTGCAGCAATTTCAGTGAATGTATGTTTGAAATAATTCTGTTATCTTCAGTTATATCGTTGTTTGTTTCATGCAAGAATATTATTAAACAATGAAGAAATTTGACAACATTGAAATTTATTTTGAAATCTTTAGCATCCTATTAGGAAAGAGAAAAAGACTTGTTTTGAAATTTTTAGTGTTTGCACTTGATAATTAATCTATCAAACTTTTGCGTGAAGTTAAAATGTTAATGCACCCTGAGCATCTGATACTAGTTTTTCCATTCAGGCGAAGGTGTGCTTAGAAGTGCCAATTCTGATGCAATTTCTGTTCTCCACGATATCCCTTGACAGTTCGGCTGCTATGAATTGGTTGTGACTATTGGATATATTGATGATAGAGCTAAGCGCTGTCGATGCATTAACCCTTTAGCTGCATTTGATTCAAAATTCAATTTTTTTTTCATGATTTCATGTACTTTATTCTTTTAGATGAGCATGTTGTGATAAAACCCGAAGGCTATGTTTTGAGTAATATTTTGGCTGAACAAACTCAAGTTTAATGCTTATGTTGCCTCATGATGCGAAGTGCAACATATTTTACCCTCCAATAAAAGTTGAAAACTGTCGAGTACAGGGTTCATTGCACCGGAGTGATGAAATGCCCTGAAGTGGATGCTGTTACATTTGATGTATAAAGAATTTGCACATTTAATAGCTTGTTACCAACAGAACATAAATAATTATATTACCTAATAAAAACTACATAAATTGTCTTACTACCCTCCAAATGCCTGGTTAGTATATGGAGCCAATGAAGGTTCTTACCAGCCATGGTGCCATTTCAGTCGGGTTTAGTCTTTGAATGGAAACAAATACTGTACCACAAGAAGGAGGATGGTTTGATGCAGGAAAATGCACATAATGAAGAATTAAGAGTTTGCTAGATAAAGATGGAGTGAAATTGAAAGAAGGATGGATGAAATATATGAATACTTGAAACAGAAATCTTGCATGGACTGTTTGTCAGTGCTGTAGCTCTGTTCTTGTGAGCAAGGAAGTTGTTGTGTAGAAAGTCCCACTTTCTGTAAGGACATTTTGTTGATGATTCTGGTCAGAAGCAGTAAAGAAATGTTGCTGGCACAGTGAAGTCAGGTTAATCTCAATCCCTCAAGAGCATGGAAAAAACTTGAAAATGGAAAGGAAGTTGCGATTATCCAATGACTTCAGCATAGAAATAAAGTATTTGTTATGTGGGAAAAGTTGCTGTTAAGTGAAAGTTGTGACTATCCAGATTTTGATTAAGTGGAACCGACTGTAAATCTTTGCCTATGGAAGGGAACTCCAGTTAGTATAAGGCAATTTCTACAGTTGCCTATGTTTTTGGAATGTTAGTAGCTACATACAGGAATGTTTTGGAAAAGATGTTTCTCTTTTGTGCTCTGTAGGGATTCGTTACTTCCACGTTAAGCCCAGTTTATGAACTGATAAAAATGCTTCAGGTTGGGGCTTTTCTGTGTTTTACATTTTGGCTTTTGGCTCCGTCCATACCCTTTGTATATTATGTGGCAAAAGGGTTATTTTTGCTGGAACATGCCTCAAGAAATTTGGCATCTCTCTTTAACTCTTTCACTACATTTGAAGTCCATGTCCGTCATTATCCTTACTGGCAATGTTCTGGGACTCTACCACCGAGTGTTTGGTTTAGGGTAAGGGGCAGCACTGTTGTGATCTGTCCTTAAGAAAACAGGACATAGTGAAGGGATTAAGCAATCTGATGTGGGCAGATGTTATCTTGCAAACTTAAGATACTATTGTGTCTGCCATATCCATATGCATGCAAGAGAGTGAAACCTCTTTGTTGTCCTGTCCTGAGCATCTGGTTAATCTGCTAAGTATTTTCTTTTTGTTTGACATGAACCCTTTTGTTTTATGATGTTAGGAATCAATAATGTGTAGTGATGCATGAGAAGTGAGTAACTTTACCATTGTGTTCAAATTGTGGGTCTTTAAATGCATTTTTAAGTATTATTCTTCATAGGCTGCTGATCTTGAAATCCACTTATGGTAATTCATTATCATGCTCATGTATTGATATCATGCATTCCAATAAATTACATTATTTTTTTCTTCTCCAAAATATTCTCAGAGTTCTTGTATTTGTGAGAATGGGAGAAAGTCGGAACAAATTTGACAGCTTGTGCATTATGATGGGATCTCTTACCATTGTAGAATTACATTAACCGTGCATGTTGGTCTTTCTTAAGGATGCATTCAGCGTTGATGCACTAATAGTAATTCTTACAATGGTAAGAGACCCCATTGTTTATGCACAAGCTCTCAGTTATGAAGAGCGGAGATAAAGGGTTATTAACTAACGACAATAATAATAATAATGGTGATGATCTCAAGTCATTTATCCTTGGTCAACTGTTGCTTTACAAAACTCTTTGCTATATTCTTAATAATTTTATAATTATTTCTAATATACATTTATTTTCTCAAATGCTTAGGGCAAAACAGAGAATTTCCAGATAAGATTTTCAAAGTAAGATACAGTTGTTGGTGTTAACTTTTATTGGTAATTTTAAATTCTTGAATCACTTTCCCTTCTGTGCTGATGGATGGGCTGATCTTTTCTTGTGTACAATGTTAGAGTGATGATGATGATAAAAATGAAGCTGGTAATGATGATGGCAAAGACAAATGATGATGTGAAATAACAAAATCCCACATACTTTTGTTTCTATTCATTGTATTTTTTATTTTTTGGTCTGTATTACATGTATAAATCATACACTGATGCACACAAGCATTGCAAACCCATGAAAACAGCACATCAAACACGCAGCCTTTCAAGGAAGTAAAACCCCATACATAGCAGTGATGAAATCTTGATATGAAGCGGAATGCTCTTCAATGGGTACATTCTTGTGTTTTATTGGACCAAAGTTGCATTTGTGTTTCCTAGGCAGTCTGTAGTTATTTTTGTGGTAGGGGAAAAACCCCAGTTACATTTTTGTGCATTCAGGTTTTTAAATATGGCCATGAGAATGCAGTCCTTGCTCTATAAATATCTTAAATATCTCACCTGGATGATATTTATCAATCTCAGTCATGTATTCACATCACTAAACTTTCACTGTGTGTCATTTATAACAAAATAGTCCTTTTATTATGCAAATTTTCCAATTCTCTCACTGATCCCTCTCAGTTTCATTCACGTCTCATTCTATCACTTATCCATCACACTTAAACCTGCTTTCCCCATCATTTCCTCCCACGTTTTCTCCATCCATCCCCCTTCACATTTATACATTTCAGTCATTCCACCAAGAATGAAGCTTAAGCACATATAATATGAGGAAAATTGTAGAATAGAAATAGCCATAGTCACAGTTTACATTGATTTGTATTTATAGTACAATAACTACCTCATGCAAAATACATGAATTCAACAATATGTTCTGCAAAAAGTACTGAATGAATTTTACATATGGTTAAAGTCTTCATATGTGAACATCTGGACAAGTAAGAACACAAATGACTTATGTTTGCCTGCAGACTACAGCAAAATCACATACGAGCAAATTCCACAAAGCTTGTCAGACTTGGTTTGTTGTGATAAGTTATCAATATTGAACACTGAAATCGACCCCTTAATGCAACTTTGTCTTAAGCGCCACTGGTCAAGTTTTGAGAAATCCAGAGTTGAAATGTTTGGCTGATGATAGATTTAGTTCATAAGACAAAGTGTTTATTTTTAATAACTCTCTCGTTTCATTGAGGATGGAGATGAGACAAAGTTACTTTAAGAGGCCTTCTCCTGGTGCACCGCACCATGGTTTTAAATCCCTTTTGATAAAATTGGCACTTAAGACAAAGTTGCATTAACGGGTCGAAATATCCTTTTTTTTCAAAAGACTTGCACCTCTCTTAGCTGTGCACGTCACATGAAATAGATCATTATCCTCAGTAAAACCTGAAAGACTTCTCTTGCCATCAATGACAACTGCATGAATGGCTCATTGTTTTGTCAAGTGTAACACAGATAACTTTCACAACTTGAAGAGGATTATAAATTTCAACTCATTTCTTATCACTTGCATTCAGCAAATCAATTTTAAAATGACTAACTTTTAATAAATTTAACTGTACAAAGAATTGCTTTCATTTCTCAATAAAGTGAAATCACCATGGTTTAAAAACAATGGGTTCTTACCTCCTAATCATATTTATTATATTTAAAATATAACTGTAATTTCTCATTTATGATGACAAACTTCTTGAAATGGCTCATGTTGATGTAAGATGTGAAAGTACATTTGAAGAGTGATTTTCCAAAACTTAGTAAAGGCACTTTCATTGCAAAATGAGTTGGTGATATATTCAAAAATGCATTTCTGTATTAATTCATTCAAAACTTAATTGAGCTCAAAATCTTGCACTCCTTCAAACATTAACAGTATTTAATAGTAAATATAATATGTGTAAACAGCAATCACTGTAAAGTTATTTACCTTTATTTAAAAAAAAAATATTCAGAGACCAAATACCAAGTTTTGGAAAAGCTCTCTTCATCTGGGGTGATTCCATTTTATCCGTTACATGCTCTCTTATTTCTCCATCATGTTATTCCACTCAGACTAAGAACAAACTAGAATCACATGCATTCTGACCTGTCCATTTTGTTCTGTTTCATTCTGTCATCACATTGCTAGATTTCTGAAAACTTCTGTCAAATGATTCTGTATCTACCTCCCATCCTGGCATATAAATAACCCTTTGGAAAAGGCAGATCTGGAAAAGGTTTAGAAAGTCAGAAAATGTTTATATGTTTGACTGTATGCCCGAAACAGATATGAACATTTTAATGATAACTACTGGAGATGAAGTTTTAAATTCATGCAACTCAATCAGGGAAATCTTCCTCTCTTTGCATGTAACACATTATGTTAAAACTACTCACTCAAATTGTCTATACATGTATATAGGCACAATTTCATGAGATGGACAAGTAGCTAATAAACTCTTTTAAAACTGTATGCATTTAGTCCGACAAGTTAAGAATCTGTACATTGATACAAACCTCACTGCAGCTGTTGGCTTTGATTATTTTCTTAGTACAATTTTTGATATCACCAGAATACTAGTGGTCCATGAAAACTGTATCTACCCATGAAATGTTTTCCAGAGGATAGAAAAATAGCATGCACTCTGCTTAAGAAAGGTGATAGGCAAGATGTTGACATTCTCTTTGTTGATTCACAACCATTATGTATGGCATTACAAAGAAAATGGAGTAAAAAAATAGGTGATGAAATGTACTTCGAATGGACAGTAACTAGAAAGGTAGAGCATAGACTGGAAAGTGACACAACTTCATAGATGTCAACAAATATTTTTAAAATATACCACATCTAATATCAGAAACGGCAAAGCATAAGCACACATGTATTCTAAAGAAAATCTCTGTAAAGCATTGTTGAAAGCTGGAACAATCTGTGCCCACTCACAGCCCTAGGAAAAAGCAAGCCAACAGACCTTTCTTAATGAATTAAAGGATATCATATAATTCTAAAGCTCCTTTTGAATCAAATGAGATTGCAAATTTTCTGTCCACTGAAGGGACAGATTTTTGTCTGTGGTGGAACTAATACTTTCAGATTAGGATAGTTTTGTATAATCGGGAACGCAAGTTCAGGAAAGGGAAAACTTTCTGGAGTCATCCTATCTTCAGGCCTTTGGCACTGAAACTCTTATTCTGGTTTCTAATTGTCCTTGCTTGACACAGAAGCATGAAATTCAGCTGAACTCTGTGGCCACACTTTTCATCTTGCCCAATTGTCATGTTTTATATCGACTCAGCTAGAACAATTTCTCAGGATGCCTCCAGCTCTTGGCGATCTCCAGGTGTATTAGTGCTTCATTGTGAAGAAATTTGTGGAATGTAAAGCCTTTTCATTGAATAGAACTAGCCTTGCCTAGTGGAACACTAGCCTTGCCTAGTGGAACTGGTCACTGGAAATGATAACAGCCACCTGGCATGTACATAAACATTCCATGTCCATCTACCAGTATTAGTTGGACCCATCAGGTCAACTTGACAGAAATGCACATCTCAGGCAAAAGAAAATGCAATGTGTGAAAGTTACAGAAAAAGGCAAAGCATTAGATCTAAAATTGTTTTGTTCATGATGTGTTATGACTTCTCAGTCAACACAGATGGAATACATGCGTATGAAAGGCATGATTAACTAAGTCATATTTACAACTCTCACTTTGTTGGTGTATAATGTCATATTCCATAAACTGGGTTAAATGCAATTAAAAATTTTATGCTGGTTTGGATGCAAGTATCTGAATTCATGTAGGCCTACTGTACAAGCAAAAAATTTAAGCATGCAACAATTTTGTGAAGAGGTGGGTCTCTTTCTGCCAACAAAATGGCTGCAAATGACCCCATTTTCCTTTGAACTTTCTTCATGTGAAGTGCAAAGTTATACATCCTCATAGATCCAACCCATTTCCAAAAATGCACACCTTCGCTTTTATTTGGTGTTTAACACCATGAAATTTGAGCTTCTAAGAAGTTTTTCACAAACTAAATAAATTCATGTGCTGAAATGAAAACATTCCTTTGCAAGCACATCCTCTATTTTACTTGTGTGGAAGATACTGACTATTTAAGTGTTCTTTGAGAACTGCAAAGGCTTTGCCAAAATTCAAATCCATAAAGTGAAGCAGAGCTTTCTTTAAGGTATATTAATGTGAAGCAATATAAGGAGAAATATCATTACACTTCTTTTGAACATGTGTGATTACTTGTTGTTACTTAAGAACCAAAATCAAAAGAACAAACGGCAACATTTCACAGCTAAGTTCATACATTGAGTCCTATACAAAAGGCCATGCTTGTCATAACGTTACAGGCAAATTTATTCAGGCTTTGGTTAAGCTGCTAAAGACCACTTCTAGATCTATATCTATTCACGGGAACCAGTACATACACATGTCATTAATGAAAACCAGAAATCATGCATTCAGATTGAGAAAGACAAAAAAACAGAACCCTCTTATTTACCCCTTCAACAACATTCTCACCACTGTCTCACCCGCCATTCTTGGCTGGTAAATTATCATTTCAAAAGCACATACAGCACCCAAATCTGCACACTACAGTATCATATCAAAAAGTTAACACACTTTTGCTGTAAAATGAAGCACATATAGCACACATATGAGGTAAATAAATTACATTTTACATAACAGTTTATCATAATTCAATGGCTATAATGTAATATGAAACAAAATATTAGCATAATTATGGTATTCATGCAATAAACAGGAGATATGACTGCATTTCATTGTCAACCACATTCACACATCTCATTTCATGCTCACTCATGAACTAGATAAAATGAGGTACGCTTGTTTCTTTACACCAACACTTGAAAGGATTAAGTTACTTACAATAACTCATTTACAATAACAATAAACAGGTAAATCAAAAAAAAAAAAATCACAACGCTTAGGTCCACATGAACATTAAAACTTCATTCATTACTCATGCTTTCAATTAACACATCATTTCATGTTACCAAATCCCAGGGGAGAGTAGGAAATTAAGAATCAAATCTTTAAAGACAAGAGTTAAGCCCTACTTTTCTCCCGTCACATTCAACTGCCTCTATGTCTGCGAAATCCTCACCATTTTGCCACTTTCTTAATCTGCTTCAAATCATATTCATGTCAGATCAAACAGCCCACATTTCCATGCCAAAATTCATGAGGATATAATTTAACTTCACCAATAAAGTTTCCATTTTTTTTGACATACCAGATGGAGTTACAGTTTATAATAAAGCCAAATTACTTATAGGCATCTGTTAATTCAGTGTTTTCCTAAATAAAAACAGAAAAGAGCAGTAGTGCATTGTTTACTAGAATGGCGAAAATAATTTCTTTCATGTTACTCACACTGATGAAGTGACAATTCGAATTACACCAGTTAATGAATATTGTTAATGTCAATCTCAGAGATCAGTTCTTGGATTGTGAAATCATCTGGAAACTTAATTAGATGAGTGCTAAGTGATAGTATAAGCTTAAATATGTGTAAATTTAGTCAGGATAGATGTACAGAATGAATTCGTTATGCTTCTTTCTTACTTCCTTGTGAATGATGTGTAACTGTAAAGCTTTCTGGATCATGACTCAAAACACTTTCTGATTCCAACTTCTAAATACAGTATATTTAATTGAACTGACTCATGGTAGACCTGCCAAACAATCCTGAAAATCTGGGATTATCCTAGATTCAGGACCTTTTTCTTGATTCCTCAAAACAGCATGAGCTATATTGTGTCTTTTTTTATCCATCACTAACTTTGGGAAACTTTGAGTTTTCTGTTCTCCATAATTCTACACAACCTCACTTTTTCGAGCTGCCTAGTTTTGTTAACCCCTTTCTTGTTTCCCTTCAACTGTGAACTCTGACATCTCAAATCTTTGCTCAGATTCTGAAAAGTTGGCATGATGTGATAAAATGTAGACTCGCAAATATTTGTTTGGGCTGACTTTTCCTTTTTAAGAATTTGTAATACCTCAACAGAAAAAGTAACACTGAACAGAATCTTCTCACTAATATGAAGAGGAACAATAACACTGGATATGACAGAATTTTTGCAGGAGTACCAATATACAATCAATACAGGAACAAGAAATCCAGTACACACAACCACAGCTGCTATGCAGCTATTTATAAGTAATTTATAAAAACATCTATAGGCTTACAGTGTATATTATGAAAATGCATACACATTTATTTACAATTATACCGCATGGAAAGAAAAACATTATGCTTTCTCAAAATACATTTGCTCTAAGTGTAAAGCAACAACAAGTAATTTTTATTTAACAAAACACAACAGAAAATCTGTTGTAATAAATGAGGGACCCATTAAAAGTAAAATGTTGTTCTGTGAATATCACAAAGTAATAACAATGAACGAATTGAGAGACTGATAATTATGAATATGTATGATAAAATGCATAGCGGACTGTCAGAAAGGACCTTCTAGCAAAACCACTTTTGCTGTGAGATTTTGGGCATCAGTGGCTACAAGGTGTTAGTTCACCATACACTTTGATGACCTCTTGTCACTAAGTTCTCACGAAGAAAGCATTTACAATAAGATCCATATCTATTTGAATAGTAAGCTATCCTAGGTGATATTTAAACATTAAGGCACATAAACAACGCTATCCAAATTTTACACATACATACTGGTAGGCTAAATGAGATACTGCACATTGTTGCTCCATACAGCAAGCCAGGTTTGCATCACATGGGGCTTCTACACATCTGTAATTTTCTGAATATAAAATCCTGACAACATGTTCCTTCTTTGAGCTGGTCACTGAGTTTTCATGACTGGTAATCCAAATCTCATCCATGCACTTTGATCTGTGGACGATGTGACATCTACTATGTCATCAGCCCTAGGGCCTTAGCTCCCTCATCTGGGGCTCTCCCATAAAACCTTCCCTCAGGCACCCTCATCATCATGTCTCTATACTCTTCTTCTTTTCTCTTTATCTCATATTTGTCCTCCTATCTTTGGGACCCTTTGATCATTCAGACCAGCTGCATAGCTTGGCCTGTTGGACCAAGAGGTGGTCGCATTACCAGAGTTTGGCCTGCAAATCAAATTAGGGAAAAAAAAGTTGCTTAATCTGGACAGCTTGCTATCCAATGTTTTGCTGATACATGTTTTCTTGGGTACACAGTGACTCAATGAGTGTTACAGAAAAGTATATGCTGAAAAGAAGCAATTTTCAGAATAAAAATGTTTACCAGATGATCCCTTTTCACAGTCCACATGTGAACACCAGTTGTAAAGCTTTTACAGAGGAAACTCTTCACCTTAAACATCATGCATTCAAATTCCTTGCAAACTTTTTTCAAAACTCTGTCCATTTTCTATATTAAATTTATCTCATGAACTGAAACTACTGACTGAAATTTGAGCTGGTGAATTTCTATTGTATTTCAGATAAGCATGGCATTTCAGAATTTCAGTCTTGGATCATTTCACGGGAACTGTCAGACCAAAGCATTTTCACACAGGCTTGCTGCTACTGATGACACATAAGGATTCTCATACACTGAAAGCTGACAAACACTCAATAAAACTTGACTTTTAGAAACTGACTGAACAAGTTCCATGGAATGATCCTCTCACTAAACCAGTAAGAAAGCAGCACGGCCACCTGATGAAAAAGCCTGGATTATATTTTGAGGTTCATTTGAATGACTGATCCTCAGCAACTGCTGATGGAGCCAAGTTTTGTTTAGAGGGAGGAAAGGTGAAGGAGGGATAATTTTTTTTCAACCCTTTGAGTGCTGACTTAAAAGTTTTTCTGCTTTGAGAATGTGTAGGTTACTTAAAATTGTGAAATTATTTTAAAAAAGTATTTTTATAACTTTAGCATGAAAACACAGACATTTCCAAAGGAAGACAAGCCGGAGCATATCATACTGTGTTTGCCACAATAAGGATCAAATATGATTACTTTGGTGGGTTGTTGTACCATAGTGGCTTTTCCCACTCAAAGGGTTAAGGTCTTACAGCCAAACTGGAAGGATCAATGATATCGAAATCTTCTCTTAACTAGGTGTTTTTCTGGGGGAGGAGAGCGAAGTTGTAACACCAAAGACTGACCTTGCCAGTTCTAGAGATTGATGTATCATATAAGCATGTCCCCATTGCATATTCCTTCCAGGTAGACAAAGGTTGGGTTTTATCTTTTGTTTTTTTATTTTCCACAAGGGATAAAACAGTGAATCACTCTAAGTGAATTACTCAAATTTTGACATCTCATAGTGGGCCACTACTCATATGCCACATCCCATTCTTTCATAATATCAGTTTGTCAGCACACATCATTAATGTCTGCTAGACCCTATTTCTCACCATTGGTTTGGTTCTCATTCTCTCTCATAACATGCCAGTATACTCATCTCAATCATTTATGAGAATGCATTATACATTATAGCCAATCACATTCACAGATACAGAAAACAGCCCTTGAAATCTTGCCATTTCAAAATATGGTTTCAACAAAGAACAAGCAAAGGAACAAATTCATCAGTGATGCCTCTGTATCACTTGACAGTTGTCTTGAAAAAATTTTTATTCTCTTCTGTTTCAATTCATCCGGGAAAACATCTGAAACATTTACATTATGTAGTCTATGTCTTTTGCATTCGCTTTACCTTAATAAGAAACCACATTGTGTGGAAATCAATAATTCCAAGCTTCATCAGGAAGTTTATGACAATTACATCCTGGTGTAGACTAGTATGGGAAAACACAGTTTGGTCATTTGTGATCACATTTTATGAAAAAAGTTTGGAATGGCTGATATAGATCTATTGTTTACTATGCCATTTATTGTATATGAAATACATCACAAAAACAAATTAGTATGCCTTTACTAGTTTCCTTCCCATTCATCAACTTAAGATTTGAAGAGTGTGAGTTTGATTCAAACCATGGTCATATGGTAGTAGGTGCCTAGGGGAAAGCTATTCATTCACACTTTTCTCAGTTTGTAAGTGGATGCCTATCCATAATCTGTGAATGTGTGCAAGGAGTTAAAAAAGTTACTGAGTGATCCAGCCTGCAGAAATTATGTTTATGTGAAGTCATGTGAGTTGGCTTTTCATGTATAAAAGACTCATAAATCTCATTATCTTTATCACTATCAAAAGGTGGTATCCAGAAATGAACACTGTTATCATCCTATCACAGACCAGGATACAACAGATCATTTTCCTCTGACACAAAAAAAACAACCCAAAAACTCTTTAATCATAACTGGGCAAAATGGCCTCTTCAATTTTTTTTTGCTATAATGGCCTTGAGAATTAAGTGTGAGCACCTATCAGCTGCACAAGACTGAGCCTGCACATGAACATTGTTTTTTGTTTTTATCAACCATTTTCTAGCACTTTCAAAATTAATACAGATAAATAACAAAGTGTTGGTCAACTGATCAAACTGTGAATTCCACTCTTTAACCCATGTGGAATTTATGATTTGATCGGCCAACTGATGAAATATGTCATAATGTTATGACTTTTGCTGCTGATTGCATTTATTGCTCTTACGGCATGCTAACTTTGAAATTTTGATTCACCTTTCCTTTCTAGATGTGAGTTGCAAAACTTTGTCTGGTAGGGATAAATACCACTGTGAATATAAGGGAGTTGGGAGGGGGGTGTTGGATGGGAGGGGAAAACAAAGGTAATTTGGAAGTTTGTTACATAAGTGCTGAAACAGACTTGCTATTAAGGCTTATAAAGTTATACTGGGGATAGAGTGAAGGATATAAAGTGCACCTGAACATTTGGAGTGCTCCTACTGATTTCAAAGGAGTCAGTTTCAGGAAAATGGTCCATTGGAAGAATGGCCTGAATAAGGTTGGAATATTACAGGTCAACATTTTTCACTACCTGCTGACACACCACAGTGAGTAAATAAAAGACTTCTATGAGACTATCAGTGAAAGGGTCCAAAGTCACCACTGTGAAGGAAGGGATAATGGTCACTCATAACATATGAATAAATTTCACAGCCCGTACAACAGAAGCCCACTGGAATATGGTGAACCTCAGTTGTGGAGGAACTTGTTCTTGAAGGGGATGACAGGGTGCCAGACTGACATGGGCCGGCAGATTGGGTTGCTGATGGCTCATCCAGATTAAATGAGTGGTATGGGTTAAAGTGCTTCTTTCCTTGGAATACAGCATAAACAGCAGTTGTGCATTTTCCACTGTTCATGACAGCCTTATCTCCTTTTCTCCAGCAAACACACTTAATGGAATTTATTTGGGACCTGCATGGGCTTTGCCATCTTTTCTGGGAATGAGCTAACTGGCATATGGCTAGGATGAGGGCTTACCCACATATTTTCCAGATAATTTTCATGCAGCGCTCATTTGGTATGTCTCCCTAGCCCATATGGAACAATTGTCCTGCCCGTAAGGCAACCCTATGATATTGCAACCCCTAACAGCCCCATATGGAACACATGCACATGCCAACAAGGGTATTAGGCATCACTCTTTGTATCTGTATGACCTCATAAGGTGCTGAAGCTTGGCTTCATTCCATGCACAAAACTTCACAAGAACTCTCAGTCTCATCCATAATAATTCACTAGATCTCGATGATGGGAATTACTTCTGAGACTCCGCAAAGTACTTCGAGGGCTAAACCGAACAACTTCAATTCGATCTATAGAGTCTGAATGCTCTAGCATTGGTGCGTCAAGGGAACTATGATTGTTGGTGAATGCACTTCGATGGGTTGGCTCCGAGACATCCAGACGGGCTCGGGTATTACGACGGAAGTTGATGCACACTTTGATGAGAACAACAATGAGCATGACAATGATTCCAAAGCAAATCCCGAGGGTGAAATAGAGCCAAGCCTTTTCTTGGTGGTCTGAAACAAAAACAAATATAATACCAAATTAGATTCCATCATAAGTATCAAAAGAATTAATCATTTACTATAATATGTGGGATGGTGAGACTATTCTGTAACCATTGCCTGGGAATTTCTGGAGTAGTGACCCTTGCTGCAGTTCAGAAACGAAGGCAGGAGTTGTAAGCATATAAACTTCAAAACCGATAGCCTCGGAAGGGTAATGTTTTTTTTTTGTGATATCATTTGAAGGATTAATGAACTGTAGAGATAAGCAAGACAGCCAGCTCCTTTTTTCGGCTTACAAGGAACTGCACTTTGTTTCACCTGACTAGGATTGTCTACTGGAGTTCTCATGAGGAGGAATCACCTTGCCTTGTCTGTGCCTCCCTACCTTTCCACCAATCTAACATAGATCCTCACAACCTCAAACCTCATGATCTTGAATTCTCCACAATCTCACTGCAAGGCTCCAATACCAAGCTCTATATCTCTTACTCATATTTACTAAAGGGGATACATGGAGCTTTCTCAGAGGTTCTTGTGCAGAAAACTTGGTGTACAACTCATCACTTTATGTGCATTTGAGTTTTGTGCAAAACTGTATACCAGAGAGCAGTTTGCTTCATTGAGAATGATCATCTTAGAGCAACAGCACAGGACATGCTGTTACAGATACTGGTTTCCTAAGGAAATTATACTTTCTCAGTGCCCAGTTTAGCCTCCCATGCCAGACTTCATGCCATACTATAGAAAAAAGTTACTTACTTTCCAGGAAATGTATGGTGCTGAACCAGTCCCTGAGAAAACCGATTGTTCGCTCATCCCTAGGTCTCTGCATGCCACCCCATTTTACATCCGTTCTATTGATGTTCATACATAACACAGTCAAGTTGCGTTCCGTCACGTATGGAGAATCAGAGTCTTTACTTCCTTTGGCATTCTTTGGATGAGAAGGAAGGGTAGGCTTAGGGTCAGGCCCAGACCCTTGACCCTTGACATTGTTCCTTGGTGCAGAGTTCAAGGTCGTGTCAAAGGGTGGATTGTTTGTGGGATTAGCACCAAGATTATTATTGCCCCTTACACGACCAAGATTGTCTCTGTTGTTGTTATAATTGTTACTGCTGCTTCTGCTGCCACCATTGCTGCCTGGTATATTATTGACTGATGGATTGTCACTGTTGTCTTTATCATCCTTTTTATCACTCCCGCTGTTATCACTGGAAGGCGGTGACCATCTGTCTCCATTATCACTGCTGTCTCTAGTATTGTAAGCTGTATCAATATCCTTGTTGGCACCATTACCATCGACACTGGATGAAATATATGAGGGGTCCGTAACATCATCTCCATCACGAGTATCACCACCACCACTGCCACCTCTGCCAGCACCATTCCGATGGTTGTGCTTAGAGTGGTCTCTGTGCTGAGGTGCTTCAGTGATCACATTTCCGGGTGTTTTGGCATCGTCCTGAAGGGTGGTGATATCCTCAGTTTCACTGGGCGCCTTGTAGGAAGATTCATACTCGTTGTTGTTTTCAGATTTAGGAGAATCTGAAGGTAGAAGATATTGATTGGATTAGCACATAAAAATTGGTGGCAAATTAACAGAACTGTGTTGTCTGGCATCTCTGGATAATAAAGGGAAGATGAAGGGCTGTGGGGAATTTCATGTATTAGCCCTTTTATCTTGAACGACCAATATGATTCTCGTCTTAAAAGGTACTTATCTCAAAAGACCTAAATATTGGGCTGACATACTCTAGTCATTACTGTTATTGGTTATGACTTTCTGTGGAGGAAATGACATCACAATGCAGTCTACTGTTTGTGATAAGTTCAAAGGACAGTTATGGCTGTACCCAGTACAAGGTGCTGTAGTGAGGTTTTCATGAAGTTTTTTTGAAATTTTCTATCAACATGAAACAAAGCTGTGAAAATTTTTGTCCCCCAGAGCCCAGAAGCCCAATGAAAAAGGGATTTACATGATTTTGGAAAAGGCAGGGAGGGTGTCACAGTTCAAATATGGTAAATGCCAAGCTGGTTGACTGAGCTTACAAATCTAGTAAAAGATAAATATCATTATGACCCTAAGTAGATTTCACATTATTTTGCCATACCAGAAAATAATCCCCAAAGCACTCTCAGATGACTAATTATCTGTCAACGAACCTTTGTTGTGACTCGCAAATGCATTAACTACTATGTATGCCATAACCACTATGACATTCCCTCCATCAATCCCCATAAATCAGTATCAAAGGGAAGATTTCCTGCTTCCATTCCAAACTCTTGCTAACAGGTCCCTAGATCAAGGAAGTCATGACACTAATTTGCCATGACACTGTGCAATTTCAAGACAGGATTTTCCACTGAAAAGCCTTGTTTGCAGACTAAGCTCTGGTTCTTCAGGACTGAGAGCAGATGGTTAGATATGTCACCTACATAAAATGTTCTTTAAAGACAAGGTAAACCAGCCTAAAATCCTAGAACTTTCCCAACGTGTGTTCGGATTTGGATTACAGGCAGGGTTAAGTAAAAAAAAGCCTTCTTGAAAGCTTTACAAGACATTTTTGATCAATACCGGTAATTCTTCTTTCCTAATCCTACATCTAATCCACACACACACACTTTGGGAGAGTCCAAGGATTTTGCTGTGTGTCAATCATTCAGACACTTTCTAAATATCAGCTTATTGCATGCCAAAAAAAAAAAATTCACCTGTTGCTGAATTTGGCAAGACCTGAGTGACACTTGATTGTTCAAATGTCTCGTAGACCTCTGGCAAAGATGCATCGGGAATGTGGTCATGTGATGACTTGGTGGGTGGGGCTTCTGATGTCTCGGAATCATCAGGAAATTCTGTGACATCTTCTTGGCCTCCTTTCTTCTTTTTCTTCTTCCTCTTCTTCTTCTTTTTGTTAGCTTTGCGGTGAAGTTGTTTCAATATTTTTTTTGGCACTGCAATAGATTGAAGGCATCATGAATAGTGGCATTGGTGATACTGCTGGGATTCCACTGTAAATTCACAAGAACATTTATGATCACAAATGTTCAATACACAGAATTGCATCATGATGTTATAAAAGAAGTTTTTTTTTTTGTTTTTGTTAGGAGTGGAATAAAAAATGCTGAGAAGTGAAGACAAGAAGGAAAAAGAAAGAAAGATGAATAATTAATGTAATAATAATAATAATGACAAACGAATTACAGGAAAAAACAAACATTATTTATGCTGGGATAGGAAATGAAAATACAAAAATCTGCAATGGATAAAAAGCCAAAGGAAATCAGTATAAATGATGCTTGCTTTGGAAAAAGGAATAGTGGGAGAAATGGTACTAATAACGAACGATGTTAAAAGAAAGGTGATGGAAGGAAGGGAATGAGGAAGGGTTGGGGGAGGGAAGCACTGATACAAAAAGAGAGAGTAGAGAGAGAAGAGAAAGAGATTACAGAAGAAAGACGAGTGAGAAAAAAGAGAGTGAGAGAAATAGAGGAAAGTGCGAGGAGAAGAAAGAGAAGAAAGTGAAGAGAGAGAAAGGAAAGAGGCAAAGAAAAGAGAGAGAGAGACGAGAGGAAAGAAAGAAGAGAGAGAAAGAAAGAGAGAAAGAGAGAAGAGAAGACAAAGAAAAATTACAGAGAAAAGTGAGAAGACAGAAAAGAGAGAAAGAAAAAGAGACAGCCAGAGAAAGAGACGGAGAGAGAGAGAGAGAGAGAGAGAGAGAGAGAGAGAGAGAGAGAGAGAGAGAGAGAGAGAGAGAGANGTCAAGTACAAGGTAATCTAGTCCACTTCGGAAAGTGAACATGAGAGGACAATGACATGAGATTAGGGCACTGACTTCAGGCACGACTCAAGAGTATGATGTTTCACAAATGTTTCTTATCCAGCTGGTTTATATTGCCGACCCTGGGGACATGTAGCCAAGAGCAGTGCTCACGCTTAACAGTGTAGCAGACGCACATGGTAGGACATAGGCGTCACCAAGAAAGGGGATCGCCACAGAGTGGAAGATGCTGCCTCAAGGCCAGCAAAGACAATAAAGTAACAAGAGAGGCTACTGTTAAAAATGAGTGTTCACGGCCTAGTTTTGGCGCCCCCTTGCGGAGACAAAGTACACAGCCTAGTGTAGATTTACGCGTATAGGCCTGGCCTCTTTAGTACAGTTAGGCCTAATAAGATTTTCTCACGTAAACAGGGTTCCATTTTCATCCAGCCTTAAAAGCCTGCCCGAAGTAAAAACTAAAGGAAAAGGCATGATGGCACACTTCACTAATTTGAATTCAAGTGCACAGTTCACATTGGAGAGAGCCACCTTTTTATCCCAATTTCATTAAGTACATGTAAAACATTTCACACTGCAAAGAAACTTTGCAGATCGCTAATTTACCGTCCTCCCGAACACTAAAATTAAGAAAATTAATATTAAATGGTCTAGTATTTGAAATATGAAAGGAAATCCATCTGAATCCAGGCAGTGTCAACAGTCATTAAGAAAAAGGCGGGTCTTGTCTTCCGAATGTAACAATCGGACGATGCAGCTGAATGAACCCTTGATGAAAGGAACATTTCACTGCTTAGGCTTAAAACAACTTTCTGAGGACTAAGGCTGAATGGAAGGGTAAAGGCAAAGTTAGCCTATCGGCTATTTCAATGGAATTAATTACTATTCCGTCCAGAATCCACCCAAAACTTTTGAAATAAATATAATGAAGTTATCAAAAAAAAAAAAAAAAGGCGACGTTTCGTGCACTATTACTACTTCAGGATTGACATATAAAATAAGAAACATTCAAAGAACAGCAAGTGAACATGGTTCCGAGGGCCAACAAAAATAGAAATAGAACAAATGAAAGACATATTGGCCATTTCAAAGATATTAAGAAGATACTCTGATGTAAGTTTTGAGTCTGCATTGAACAACGACGTCTGTAGAGCTGGCCAGTGAGGGACTTGAAACACTGCCAACACAAACAAACACGAACACAAACTAAGCACGTGCGTGAGCTGCAGCAGCTACGTTAGCTTCCAGGGAAACCTGTCTAGTGTCTTGTTTCCCAGAAGATTAACACCTAACAATCCATGTAATTTACGGCAGTGCGAGCCCAAAACATTCATTTTCTACCCACTTCCCAGATGGATGGAATTTCAAGCCGGAGGCTCGCGGGGTCACAGGACGTCGACCCCGACATACACCAGGTGTGGATGTTTGTCTTCATGAACTACCGTGGGATGAGCTTCACTACATACGAGATCAGGTACTTAAACTCACAACAAGTTCAGAGGCGTAGACATACGCACACACACACTGTCTAAGTCTCAGACGGTATTTGACGTTTCCTCTTAGTTCATCATTTCTGATATGCCTTCTCCATTGCGCTCCTCTTTTCCCCATTAGTAACCCATCCCTTTGATACGCTGCTGACTCGTAACACGCTTTTTTTTTCCTTGAGAATGTCTGAGCCAGGCTTATATCAGATCCAGGTGAAAATAAATTCTGACAGTCTGATCATAAAGACTTTCGCCACATGAACTGACTATGGTACAATCGAATCATGCCTGCTTTCTCCCTTCTTGTCTACTCTCTCTCTCTCTCTCTCGCTCTCTCTCTCTCTCTCAGATCATATACTGGTAGATTTAATAAGTTCATGCATATTGCTAACATTATGACTAGCTAGCTAAATAGTATCATCATCATTATAATAATCACCACCACCACCACCACCACCACCACCATGATTAGCAGCGCGGCAGCCGCAGCGGCACCATGGTCATCAGCATCACCGAATTAAGAACCAGCACAAAGATTATTTTATTAGTGGTGGAATCATAAACAACAATCACAGATACAACCATCATCAACACTACACCCATCACCATCACCACTACCATCACAACAACAATAACATCAACAACAACCACCACCACACAGAAACGACACTGAAATCGACCAAGGGTCATTTCTTTCCCTGCCTTCATTCTCTAGCTATGAAGGAGGAAACAGGTGAGGCAACCAATATTCAACTACATCTAAATTTCTGAAAAGCTGATTATGGCCATGAAGAAGAAAGCTATCCATCCATCCATCCATCCATCCATCCATCCATCCATCCATCCATCCATCCATCCATCCATCCATCCACCCATCCATCCATCCATCCATCCAGACAGGCAGGCAGGCAGGCAGGCAGGCAGGCAGGCAGGCAGGCAGGCAGACAGACTTTTTAAGATATTTTATCGTATTTGATCTAAGAGGTGAATACACCATCTTTAGATCAGCAAACTTTTCAATGTCGTCAAGTGTCTTATCAACCCGTGCAGTCATGCAACACAATCATGTCTTAAGGCATTTAGTAATGAAAAGGGGAATATCCAATTGCCAGTTGCGTCACTTTTAAAAACTCTTAGAAACGGGGCTACCCGTTACATAACTCATTATGATGAAATACCGTGCTACCTAAAAGAAAAATCCCCACTTTCGGCACCAAACTGGTTCGTGTTGGTTGAAAACAGCAACGTGTCAAACTCTGTAAAAGCATTCACAATTTTTATCATTGTTTATTGAAGGATTTACCTTCGGAAGGGCGTACAAATCCGACAGATATAAGGTGTGATTAGACCTCACCGCACTTCCAAACATAACAAAAATTGAATCTCATGAGAACTTCCGGCGTCTTGAGCGACCCCATTTAGGGGGAAAAAAAATTGGGGAAAACAAAATATGAAGAAATGAAAAAATGGAATAAGCCAAGTCATTCGGAAAATTGACCATGAGACAGCTCTCACGAGAAAAAAACATCGTTGCCTTGTCTTTTCTGTCCTCGCCCACCCACGCTGACCTCTGGACTTCTGTCAAAATATTTAGGATGCGGAGATACATCGTCTGTTTTGAGGTATAGCGTCGTATCTCCATGCACGAACGAAGTTTGGGGAGTAAAACGGAATAGTGAGCAGCCTCTTAACTGACATGACACGCGATACATCCATTTGATGGATCCTGTTGCTAGGTGGTGTCACACGACAAACTGAATTTTGACCATTAAGAAAATAAATCACCGTTGTGTGTAGGTTGTAAAACCTCAGAGAAATGTCGGGCACTCTACTGTGATTCAGCACTGTATTAAGTTTTTTGGTCATTATGCTATCAGCGCATCTAAATACCTATATATAATATCAGGTAAAAGTCTCTCCCGCTTGTCCTTTTTTATCTTTACTTTTGCTGTGTTTTTCTCTCCATTTATGATTCATAACTTTATTACTTCCGCCAATGTCAGTTGCAAAACAAGGCAAAAAGTTGAAGTCCCGATTTTGCGGTCATATTGATACAGGATAACAATAACCTTCCAAATATCTTAATTTATCCACTCAACCGTCCCAAGTTATTTGTAATTCATCTGCCAACTTCTCAAGGACACATTCCACGTAACATTCCTTAAATACTTATAAAACAATTGGCTACAAATCGACCAGCCGCCATTTTTGCTCCGCGCTTGTCTAACCTAGCAACAAGAAGCCAAGCAACCGGATTCATCAGTTCCTCATAAATTGCGTTTACGCGTGAATTCGAATTCCGTCATCACAAAAGGTCCAAATTTCTGAACAAAATTTGTATTTGTGAAATACGACGTTATACCTCAACAAGGCAGAAAATATGCAGGGCGTGCTCGAGTACCTGGTAGACATAGCGATATCGCTTGATGAGAAGAGTCTGTCTAAAATAATCTACTCAACACCACTGTTTCGCTTAGTACATAAGATTAATCGGGTCTGAAAGACACAGAACAGTTTGGTAATGGTACTCACATTGACATAAACAAAGATATGAGCCTAANAGTACCTGGTAGACATAGCGATATCGCTTGATGAGAAGAGTCTGTCTAAAATAATCTACTCAACACCACTGTTTCGCTGAGTACATAAGATTAATCGGGTCTGAAAGACACAGAACAGTTTGGTAATGGTACTAACATTGACATAAACAAAGATATGAGCCTAACAGAAGTAAAAACGTGAAGCCCTCTCCCCCATTCCCCCCCCCCCC
>JAWQUT010000122.1:546297-558654 GCA_033807755.1 Ellobium chinense
GGGGGGTTGTGCATCCCAAAAAATAGTTTCCTTCTCCTCCTATATTTCACAGTTCAAAACGGCTCACTATTTTTTTATCATCACTTTAAGGCTTAAGGTTGCAGGAGCCTTGGTTAAAGAAAAAGCAAATGGACTTTCAGAGTCAATAACAGCAGAGTGGAAAATCTGTCCTTTGGATAGATTGTGTAGAAATAATCACCGCAAAAGTGGTGAAATTCAGTCCGGAATTTGCTTTAAAAAAAAAAGGGTAACTGCTGCAGGCAGTACTGTTTCCCAATGGCTTCAGCACATTTTATTTGTGCGGGCAGGTGATCTGCAAAAGAAGGCCAAATTTCAAACCCCCTTTTTCATCTTAATTAAAACTGTGAAAACTCTAACTGTAAACAGCATATAATTTGAGCACAGTCATGGCACTAGACCAGCGGACAAGCCTTGGCCATCTCGCAACATTACTGTGGTACGAAGGAAGCTTTTACAGTGTGGCTCCTGAAACCTTATTGAAATCCCTCTTCTACGCACACATACCCACAACCACTATGATCTCCGCAGGTGGCCCCTCACCAAGAATGCCCTGGCAACGCCACTGCTTGTTCTCTCCCCGTGTAGTAAATGTCTTGTACCTGTCGACATTCCATTATCATTTACATGCATTTTAAAGACCTTGGGCGTTGACAGCCAGCAAAATCTAGCATTCCCTCCCTCTCCCAGCCAGGGCCAGCATCCTTTCCCGACCAGCACACAGCTTTGCTATTTTTTTTTCTTTCACCTTCTACACCACCTATTCACTTATATAAACAGAGACTTGATTATTATGTAGATATTCAAATTTTTTATGCAGTAAAATTTCGATAAAGCGAACTTCAGTGACGAAAAGATGAAGCCATACGGCATAATGTAGTGAGTAGGATTTCAGAGTCCCCTCTCAGCACCGTTTATAAGAGTGGGGGGAGGGGGGGGTGCACCTCAGCCAAAGATCTGTTCCCTCTGACCATACTACGATCTAGTCTAGCTGTCACTAACGCACTGCGGTAACCAAGGGAAACTCCCAAAACAGTAGTACTGTTCAATGTGTTTAACGCAATACGTTAACCAACGTATGGATTATGCATACAGCCAGCCACTGAACAAGTATGTTGTGACTGCAAAAGTGTCTTTGTCCCCTACTGCTCCCAACTCTCTTTGTTAAGTCAAAGTATCTTCCCTTCTTCTCTCCTCCATCTACCGCTCCCTCTGCCGAAGTTGGTGTCCATATCTATCATACTTTTTCAGATTTATTCTCCCATAATGCCCTCTTTCACGAGAAGAGCTTCAATTTAATAATAATCTGCTCTAATGATAAGAATACATCTATCATAAAACCATCATACAGAATCGGCTGGAGGCCTACCTAGTCGAGGGGTGTCTTAAAATCTCTTAACCTGCCCAAGAAGCACAAATCCCATTTTTCACGAAAATGGTTCAAAAAAAAAATCAACAGGTCGCAAGATTCATAATGAAATATAGTGTAATAAACATCCTGAGACCTGCAAGCCAGTAAATATAAGCTGTCGTAAAAGAGATAACGAGTATTAAAAATCTCAGATATGCAAGATCCTATGGATGCTTGAAATAAGTCATATTACTATATACATGTATATACAGAATATATATAAAAGTCCTTCGAACTTCACTAAAACTGGTAATAATAAACACAGATTTTACCTAATGAAGAAAGCTTCGTCTCTCGAAAATTTGCAATAAAGTTCTATTACTCTTTACTTTTAGTTTCTTATAAGCGGTACTGTTGCAATTCGGTGGATTAATTAATATATGTGCAAGATTAGTAATGAAAATAGACCACTCAAAGTTTACGGCGTTGGTAAAGAATAAAAAGATCGCGGGTTCGATTCCACTATGGTCATGTTGTAAATGAATGTAAGCGTCTTAAGAGAGCGTTTTCATTCACATCTTCCTCAGCTCACTCGTCATCTTCCTCAGCTCACTCGTCATCTTCCTCAGCTCACTCGTCACCTTCCTCAGCTCACTCGTCATCTTCCTCAGCTCACTCGTCATCTTCCTCAGCTCACTCAAATCAACCATTTGTGCTGTTAATGTCAGTGCCCAGGGTCTGTCAGAAGTGGCAGTTGTGCTGCATTCTCCCATGGAAGCTGAGAAAGCTGTTGATTGATCTGGTCTGCTAGTGTAGCCTGGATTAACTGTGAAAGCGCACGAACAGGTTGCCTGGAAATGAAACTTACCCCCTGCCCTCCNGTATATAAGGCTTGAAGGAGAAACTAATTAATTACAGCTTCAAACACGGCGACAAAAATCGATGATCAGTGGCTCTTTCTCTCCATCTGACCAAATAATGTTCTAAACCAGCATTTGCTTGCTCTCTGTCTCTCTCTTTCTCTATCCTCCTCTCTTTCTCTCTGTCCCCCTTTCCCTCAGTTACTCTCTCGTTCCGTCAGTGTCAGGTCACTTCGTTTAATTTTCCTCAAGCCTGTCGAAGAGGGAGGGAGGGAGGGAGGGGAGGCAGAGAGAGAGAGAGAGAGAGAGAGAGAGAGAGAGAGAGANGAGAGAGAGAGAGAGAGAGATACAGAGAGAGAGGGGGGAGGGAGAGAGAAAAACAAAAAGAAAGAGAGAGAAAACCCTCAAAGAAAACAAGAAAAATGGGCTGTACAACACAACAGTTAACAGAGAATCCAACCACCTTTTCATTTACATGGTCAATTATGCATTCTTTCACTCAATTAATTTACTCTCTCCATCCCGTGCAGCTAATTAAGACAAAAGCCCGCCCCCTCCTTCTTTCCTTTTTATCTGATCACATGTCTCGGAATTCCTTGAGAACATCAGTCAGAATTTCATAATAAAAGAATCGATAAAAATCATTATCATCCCGACCTCATTCCATAAAACTCAACCAGATTTTATCTTCTACTTCTAAATCTCTTTCAGAAAAAATAAAAAAACTAAAGCAAGAAAAAAACAAAAATCAGAAATTCCAATTTACTGTTTTTGTGGTGTCTAAACGAACCTTTTATGTTTTTGCTATGGCCACGGCTTCGGAAAAACCGAAAACATTTCTTAAAACATGATGAATAAACAAAAAAACCGAAAACCATTAAAAAAAAAACATAACAAATAAACTGAGATTCTGGACGGATCAGGAAACAACGCGTGCCAAGCTAAGAGAAGTGAATCATGGGATAATCGAAAACCGGAAGATGATCTCTTGCGCACAAGAAAATATCAGCTCAACAGGCACTCAAGGGAGACAATGCAACTGTCTCGTGCCACTCAGCGGGACGCTTTCTTGTGACAGATGGTAGACGTTTCCAGAGATGTCAGAAATTATTGTGACATTTCCTCTTGTTGTGTTTTGGAGTCTACCCGAGACTGCTTGAAGCGAGACAGGAAAGCAACGCACACTTCCCGTATGCTAGTCAAGCGTATTCTCTAAACAATCGGAACTGTGGCCGCGCGGTAGCGGGTTCTTAGCCAAGCGAGACAGTAAACCAACAGACAATTCCCGTATGTTGGTCAAGCGTATTCTATAAACAGTCGAGGTCTTAGCGAAGCGGGGTCTTATCTGAAATGCAATGGGCACGATTATTTTTCTTCCATGTTTTTTGATATTGTTGCTATGCGAGGACTTTGTGCCGGATAGCCTGACACATTATCTGTACCTGACTTTTGGCTGGAGCGGGTTTCAAAACGAATTTTTTCCTCTCTAGATAACAGGTTTACAGACATACTCGTAAGTGTTTACACTCCACAATTCAGTATCACGACATCAGCGGGGTCTGAGGCGGATCGGGTTCTTGAGCGGTAACCACAGTACACGCCACGATCAAATAACATGGCGAGAGTCTCACAGCTTTTAGATCACTACCACCAACTCTTGTTTTCGGTCTGGCTATGTGGCTTGTGTGTTGTTCTCACAATCTGCAGACTGTCAAGTCTGAGGGATGTGAGTTCGGCTCTGATTCTGAGTCTAGCGGTTTACGCTGTAGTGTCCTTATAATGACACTTAAGTCCTATTCCTATATGCAGATGTGTGCGCGCCTGGTTTCAGCGCCTGGGGAACCAAGGCGTTGCACGGCGGCAATTAATAATGACTTTGTCATTTATTTCATTTGTAACGATATCTATTTATTTTACGATCTGTATTATTCTGTATACACATTTAACGCATGAGATGTATTATACTGTATGGCCTTATAAAACAATTTCCCAGGGGTAAATAAACACTCTATTTCAGTTTTCTTGTGCGCTTCTTTTCAAATCTTCACGATTCCAGACAAAGACCTGCAGAGAGTGCCACCCACAATACAGCACATTCATTTCTGCCTGGACACGAAAGAGTAATTCAGAAAAGCGTTCATCATGGTGAGTAGTGAGGTAGGGAATCTTCCACGACTATCACTCACCATCATTCATCATCACTCACTCATCCATTAGGGACCTCGGCAGGGGATCATCTAGGATCACTTCTTCTTCCCTTTTCATTCTCATTGTCACAGAGCACGTCTCAAACATCAAAAGAGGAGTTTCAAGCATTCATGACTGGTCTTTTTCAAAAATGTTCGAGAACTACTTGCATACCGCTCACCCATTACTTGTAATGGCCTGTATTGACGATGGTATTGCACTAGAACTTTTAAGTAATGGTGGATTGGGGGCTGGAAGCACGTAAAGGCGTCATGCGAGTGAAGAAATAGGGTGGCAAACTTTTGGTGGAAGCACAGCCTTCTTTTCTTTCCCTCCCCCCCTTCTCTTTCCCACGTTTGTCGATGCTACGCACCCCACGATGACTAAGACTTGTCCCTCTGACTCATAATTTTCGCCCTCTTTTGTCAAATTAGGTCAAACTTAGCTATAAGCTGAGTCGATTCGGAACTTCTGTATCAAATGCGACTTTCTGTGAATGTAATGATCCTAACCCCCCAAAAACGTAAGGTTCCTGATTGCCAAATGAACACGTGCCCTATCTTAGAACGATTACTGAGCGAGGTACTACACCATCATATCTGAACTTTTTTTTATTATTCTGGAAAAAAATGTGGAATACCTCCAGGATAAGTCCATCATTGTCTGGGAATTCTCTGTCCTCACAGCATAAAGATTAGGCTACAAAGGCGCAGAGAGTGAATGAACAACAACAACAACAACAACAACAACAACAACATAACTGTAACTACATCATCAACAAGGACCACACAAACAAATTCACATAGATGGGCAAGGGAAAATTTTCAAGCTTAGAACTGGGCATTGCTGCTTAAAGGTTCATCTCCTCAAAACTGGCCCATCCGAGACTTCACTCAGGCAACCCTACCACATTTTACAGGCGTGCCCATATTTGGACAGCGATAGAGAGCAAGTTTGACCAGAAGAGACTGCCTTCGAGATCGAGCTATGGAACTAGGCGTCTAATTTGCGGAAAACGGCCAACTTTCTGAAGCAAGTCTGCACCATCACAACAATATGAGACATGTCCGGGGACGCTGCAGCACCAGCATTACTACCATCACCACAACCAGCACCAGCAGCACCAGCACCAGCAACAGCAACAGCAACAGCAGCAACAGCGATGATAAGAGATGATCATCACCATCTTGCGAAAAACGAGCATATAAAATAAGAGATAGATAGCAATAAAAAAATAGGGGAATTCCATTTTCCACTCTCCGTCGGAAGAGCCATATTAAAGGCAGCCACTTGAAGCTGCCACAAAGAAATTCTGTAATTATGCTAAAGCTGCGCTTTTCGTCAATAAAACGGAGCCTCCTTTAATCATCGTAATTACCTGTGTCGGTTTTATGTCCAGCATCGTGCAGCCAGGACCAAAATTACTTCCGACATAATAGGCCTCTTCTGAGCCTGGGTAAACATTCTTGGTGAGTGAAAGAAATTGGGGCCGGGTGAGACAGACAGAGACAGGATATAATAAAAGCTGGGAGAGCGATGAGATAGACTGACTAAGACTGACCAAGGATATTGGGGATGAAAGAGTGGGGAGATGGGGGAAGGGAGGAGGGGAAGAGAACGGGCAGACAGAAGGAAAGTAAGATAGAAGAACAGAGAAAGCGACTTTGTACATTCATGCTTCATTCATGGACAAATGGATAAAACATAAAGATGGATGGATGGTAGATAAGAAAATGTACGAATGGATGCATGGATGGATGGATAGTGGATTGGGTGGGTGGATGATGGGATCAACAGAAGAAGTGATGAAAATTATATGGAAGGAAGAGTGGATAGACGGAAGAATGGAAAGATAGCTGAATGGAAAAGAAAGATCGGGGAATTAACAGGGAAGGAAAATGCTTCATTGAATGAGAAATCTGTTGGGTGCGTTTTATTCTTTTTTCTTCCCTCTTTCCTCTCAGATCATCCCCCCAAAGTGTCTCATTAAGGTTCCTTGTGTGAGTACTTTGTCACGTCCGACAGTGGTCACTCAGAGCTCACGCGCGGCACGTGCTGAAGAATAGTGGACATCCGACTGGCCATTTTACGGCACGCGTATGCGAGTGGACACAAAGAAAGACATAGTCACACATAATGCTCACACAGCTAACAACATGCACACATGCCTGGCATGTGAAGGTGAGAGATGTGGCAACATGCATTGATTTTTGTGTTCGAAAAACGCATTGGTACACCTACCTGCTGTAAGGCAACAGAGTTTGCGGTTTGATTGATTGAATGCCTTTGTCATTGTGTCACAGATGTGTGATCCATTAGAACGTTCATGCGTGTGTTTGTGTTGTGAAAAAATGATCACAGTGTGAGTCAAAAGGATTAATAATTATATACTGGCGGTCATAAATAACCCACATTGGTCTCGTTTCGAAACTTTCGCATATTTTCTGTTTATTTCACACTGCCCTGATAGAACTTGTCACCTCCAATATTTACGAAACTTTCACCTTTTCACCAGCCACACCATGGGATCATTTTTGTGTGTTTTTCATGGAAACAAAGTAGCGCAAGTTAAACTGCAGAAAAAGCGTGGAACCGCCTCTTACTGGATGAGAAAATCAATCGACTAGTACATCAAATAAGGAAGACTTTCAGAAGCCTTGACCCAAAATCGCCAAATAATGAAGACGGAGAAAGAAAAGCCAGGTCCTAAATGTTAATGGCATCTCAGACTGCCGTCTTGCGAACTTCAAACAGTTCCCTGGAAAGCCATTCGGAAGACATTTTAGCCTCTCACTTATTCCCATCTCTCGTGAGCAGCAGCGATTGGGCGGCATCGATAACCTGGATTCGATTACTCTTAAAACATCGTCTTCGACTTCAACTGCGTGTCCTTGCGGATTTGGTGTCCATGACAGCCTGTCAACTTGTATAATCATTTTGAGTAGTGCCAGCCGTCGCCCTGCTCTGCCGCCATACTTGTAGGTTGTCTCCGTTGTCCTTTTCTCCATTATCTCTGCGGTCGTCTCCCTTTGACTTTTCGTACTGTTTTCTATCCCTTTTTGTACTGTCTTCTATCAAAGACTGTAAAGTGCTAATTTTATAGTTTTTGTTTCTATATTGGTCTCTCTCTCATTCTCTCCATCTTTCTCTGTGTCGCTCTCTGAGGGAGATGGGTTTTCAGTTTGCGTTTCCCAAAAGTTCAAAGACAGGCCAAAAAAGTCCAAAAGGAAATGGCAATTCGCTCAGCGAATTTCGTACTCTTGACTACCCTCCTATTAAAAAAAAAAAGGCCTCGTGAGGGTGATCAGTAATCAAATTATCTAAGTATGGCTCACCCCGCCTCCCAGGCATGAAGCCACAGAACATCATGAAAAGAGGTGAGTAATTTATACCGAACAAGTCTTCAGACACAGTGTGGTGAGGAAAGGAAGTCAGAAATGAGAAGGACCTACCATTATTATGGTCTAGTTATCGACTTAGAGCTTATGTCAGCAGAAGGTTTAGATAAGAGTTACTTATCTAAAACAACAACAACAACAACAACAACATCAACAACAACAACAGCACTATTACCACCACCACCACCAACAACAACAACAGCAACAAGAACAACAACAACAACAACTAGATGATAACATATGTGAAAGCAACAACAACAACAACGACAACAACAATAACAACCACAACAAAACGGTTGACAGCTTATGAGAAAGACCAGGATGGATTGTCAGAAGTCTACAGTCGGGTACAAAAATAGTGGGTCCATTACATAGATCTGTATACAGTAGACTTCACCGACTTCAAATTCGTGAATTCCAAAAAAAAACAAACAAACCTTCTCAGTATTACATAGGTCCCGAATTCTTTATTTTCTACACTGGATTTTGTCCTATTCACGAACTCGAGCATCTCATTTCATTTCAGTGACAAAATGCTCTCTTGGAATTCGAACAGGTGAGGACCCTTTGTACTAAACGACAACCATGTGCTTTTGTGTCAATCCACAAAACTGAGATAGGAACTGGATGAGAAAGAGACTGGACAAGGAGCCCAACTATGTTCATAAACTTTTGTTCTTGTGCGCACGTTCAGACACGGAAATGAGCCTTTTTAAACCTATCCATTAGTACATAATGGGGGGAAGAAAAACATTAAAAGCCTACGGGAATACCGTCGTCCCTGGCATTGAGCGAACTTTCATTGGCTCCATGGCCTTCCATTGTAAGCGCATCATTGATTGGACAGGCAATCCGATAATGAGGCCCATAGTGTCACGTGATCACGAGAGCGATGGAGTCTGAGATACTCTTCGGAAGCACAAACCACTGGATGGACCAAAAAAAAAAAAAAAGGAACAGGGCAATCCAGGCCTGGTAGTGACACGAAATTGTTAGTCTCAGGTTTTACTATCGGAGCATACCACGATGCTGGAAATGGCACTCTTGGACAGAATAATCTTAATTTTAGTCGATTTTCATAACATACACCACGATTATGCATATTATATACACTGTCCTATAGTATATGGAAAAAAATGATTTCTGCCTGAGTGACTGATTCTTTTGATACTGCACATGAATGCAAGTTTACGCCCACTATCATGAAAATGCATTTCATTCTCTCGGTATCTGATGTCATTGCGGTACTGTGATGTCGATTCTTGTACAGAGCTGAGGGCGAATAACTTGTTACCGTGGTATTATACTATTATACTATTCATTATCATTAAGGAGAAAGAATGTGAATCCAAACTGATTTTCTCTGGAAAATATGCTACTAGGGATTTACAAGATTACTGTAAAAGATCAATTTTGAGGAAAAACAAAGACAGAAAAAAAGCAAAAAAAAAACAACAAACAATAAAAAACCGAAATTTCCTTTCCCAGCTTGCAAGTCGGGCATGACATCACTACACCACAGGGATGATAACTTCATAGCAATCTAAACTACATTATAATATACCTACAGTCTAAACACTGTTCCCTCATTTCCATACGTAAGCCTAATGTTCATCAGTAACCCTAAGACACTTCTCAATTCCTCACATAACAAACCATAAAGATAATAAATCCGTGCGATCGCCGCTCTTATGGTCTCTCTCTCGTCGCTCTCTCTCTCTCTGTCTCTCCACCCCCTCTCTCTCCCTCCCTTTCTCCTTTCACTAACTCACTTGCACATTTCAAAACACTGAAATAGCGAGCAAAGTATCTTCGCTCAACGAGAAAAGTCAGCAGACAAACAATGAATTCTAACAGGGGCAACAAATCCTTGTTGCTGATGTGGTCAATGCGGGAGATGAATCAGAACGCAACGTAAGGATTCGTGCCTCCGAAATTCAAGGTCATCGAATTAGAAAGACTGAAAAAAAAATAAAAATTCACTGCATTGTTTCGTCGATGTGAGCTGATCGAATCCCCAAATACCGGGGCAATGCGAGGTCAAGCGCGTGCCAGAGAACGGATGGCAGTCCAAATATTTGGTCAGGGTCAAGGTCGATATTTCCCCAGACAGGCCCTTCGACGTGCTTGTCATAAAATGGGGGGAAGCCAGCCAGAAGGTTACAGACCTGTAACTGTACTTTCACTTTGTGGTCCTACAACTTAGGGGGTATATTTCATCTCCCCTTTTCCCTCTTTTGGCATGCCCTGCTTCCAGTAATAAGGGCTCCAGGAGGGAAATTTTGATATCATGGGAATCTGTGTCCATTTTGCTTTATTTTACCAGGCACTATTTAGCCCTGGGCTGGAACTGCCAGCTCAAGGGTGTGCTCAGGCGGAAGAGGAGGGGTTTGGCATTGACCAGTGAAAAATGTAGGCTCTGTTTACAAATAGCAACCAAGCTCAAAATTTCAATGGGCTTGCTAGGGTTGGGTAAGTCTTAAAATTTGGGCCACATAATGGGCTTCAATCTGGTATGGGTCTGGGTGAAAGCTAAAACTTTGGGTTCAGAGGGCAGCTCAAAATGTTAATATAGCCCATAGAGGAAAAAAGGGTCCAATCCTATTACAGGTCTGTAACCAGAAACGCTAGAAGCTTTGTCTGTCTGGTTGTCTCCCTTGAGGCAACCATTGGTACTGATGGGTCACGTGACAGCTACCATATTTATTTCTCTCGATATATTCTGATTCCTATCATTTCTGACATCTTTATCACTCATCGCCAAACGCACCATTATGGCAGCCTCCATATAAAGAGGCTGGAGAGTTTGGTTAAATGTGAAAGGACTGATGCCGTTGCTGCGAAGATGACAATGATGGCACAAATAATCATCATTTTTGCCATGGACGAAAAAAGGAATAAACAAACACAGACAACCGGTCTTCCAGTCAGTATTGGGATCCTTGAGAATTTATCATTAAATTTATCACAAAAACCGGTGAAAGTTGACAATCATCACCATCATCATCATCATCATACTCTGATTCATTTTTTCGTGTTGAAGATTAGGATCCAAGTTGTCTACTGAATACACCGTCTAGCATATCCAGACCACAGCGAGGTTGTGTTTGCCCTTTTCTGTCACTAATCAGTGATATTTACAGCTCTGTTACTTCACTACAACCACCATCATCATGATCTGGAAAGCACCATCGCTGCATCGAAATAGCCTTACGCAAGCCCAAAACCGCAGGTTCTTAAGAGTTCCGCTAAAGACGTTCATGATCTCCTTAAAAGCTCAGAATAGAATGAACGAAAAAAAAAAAGATGAAATGAAGCGCAATGTACACAAAAAGGCCTAGTAAACCTCCTTAAGTCTACCATGGCTACTTAAGTTTAATCAACTCAACTCGACTTTGATGAGAGCCATAGGCCCAGTGAGATGAGTAGTCTTTTCCAGGTGACGTGAGCTTGCAGGCTCACGGATCACGCAGACAACAGCACGTGCATAAGTCATTAGCGAGACGGTAAACGCATCCTCAAGAGGAAAGTCAATATTCTTTGATACCCCTCATTATACATTTCAATTACTTCTGCTTTTTAAAAATGTTCCTGTAGACCATGTAATGCCTTTCCGTTGTTATCTCTCCCATGCCTTTAATAGATAGAAAACTCTCTTACCCGGAGAGTGAGGCGACCGATCATCAGAGGAATATATTCTCATCTAGTAAATGTCTCGACCCTTTGACTTTTTCATACTCTAATGAGGCTGGGCCACACTTGGATCTCGACTCGCAAATATTGACTTTTCAATTTTTTGTTCCTTTTTTTCGGATCATCCCTTTTCGTAAAAGAGGGAGAGGGGGTGAGAGGAGGAATTCGAACCTTCAATTTTCAGTTTGTCAAAGTCCTTGCAGCATATTTTCAAAGTCATCACGGAACCATGATGAAAGTTACATTTCATACTTTGCTTCCATCCCTTTTTCAGACCTTCAGTTTTGTTTTCTTCATTCTTTCTTTATTTCAAACCCCCATTATGCCTGGCCTCCTCCGTCTGCTTGAAACACTCTCCAGAAGCTGGTCGCCGACTCACACAGTTCACGATGGTTTGTTTGCATGTTTGCTCACTGTCTTGTTACCGTGGGCAACCAAGGAGTGATTGTCTGCACCACCAAGTTCCCATGACTCCAAATATTTGAATAATCACAGAACAAGTTCACGTCGTTTCTCTCCGTCTCTGTATCTGTGTTTGTCTGTGTCTGTCTGTCTGTCTCTCTCTCATGGACTCCCTCACACAGTTACTACGTTTATTATGTCCCCATCCCCTCCGATCCATTTCTAGTCGTACGCATTTTGATGGTGTGCTCCATTCTAGAGAACCAGTATACACCTATAAGGTCTGTAACGACCTCAGACTTCAGACTATGTTAACTAAGATTCCGCGCGATCTATCCAGGCTCTCTTCTAGTGCAAATATTATTCATGATCTTAGTTCGTCAATTTAGTGTAACACTTGAAAACGTTTTGCCAACGCTCATCCCGCTTTCCCCACATTTGCCCTCCC